>JACEIK010001855.1:127781-148809 GCA_018107945.1 Datura stramonium
ACCGTAATTCAGTCCCTGTGGGATCGATACTTGGCTTGAAATAAAGCCACTTTACTACTTGTACGACCACGTGCACTTGCGTGTAGTTTGGTCCGAACAGGAACCAGATATTGAAATTCACCCTTTTAGTCTAGGAAAAGGATTTTTATTTTTGTATAAATACATTTTATATTTTATTTTTCAGAACGTGTGTGTGTGGATGTGAGAATAGTTAGAAAACATTGAGAAAGGATAGAATTGAGTTGATTTGACTTGTGATCAACCTTTTCTTGAATTCTTCTTGTTCTTGATACTTGTTCTTGAAGATTTTGCTGATTTATTAAAAGAAGTGTCTTTCTCAGTCATAATTGTAACTATTAATTTATGTTCTTAATCATGAATGCAAATCACAACCGTACAACTATGAGAGTCTAAAACCTTCATAGCTAGGGTTGTGGGAAACATGGTGGATTAACACGCTAGGGTTGCTCAAAGTAAATCTAAACCAATACTAAATTCTTATATTGTAATCTCTTCATGCTTAAACATTTCTTAATGGTGCACAACGTTAGGACCTGCCCGAATTCTGTACTTGCTTGTGTAAGAGGTACAGATTAGGAAAAGAGAATTACAACGGAGCCTTGATCTTGATGATCATTGTATTAACTTCAGTTGTGGTTGCAGGATAGTTAAATCTGAAACTTAGTGATAATGGATAGTTTGAAATCGTTCATGAGACTTGGTCGAGTGATTGAGTATAGTCATTCAATAGGGACTGTTCGGTCATTTGAATGAGCCTTTGTTATCTATTCTATAAGTAAATATTGATGATGATCACGAGTGTATACCTAAAGCAGTTATAAATCCATGGGGAACAAAAATCCTAGTTATCCTTAAATATTGATTCAAAACAACTTTTGATAATTGTTTTTATTATTTATTTTCTTTACAATCCACCAATTTTGAAGTAACTACCTAAGAAAGTTCACTTACCGGTTGTAATCTAGCTCTTCCATATTCCTTGTGGGATTGACCCCAACCTCTAGTTGGGTTCTTTATTGACAACGTCCACTTCATACTTCGGTAGGAGGTATGGTTTGAGCGTTATCACTCAACTCCTAAATTTTCAACCAAGTCTCAGCCTTTCCCCATGAGTCACTTAATGAGTCGTGGGGTCCCGACAGGTCACTGGACGACTAGTCCTATGACCTGGTGCAGAAATTCCTGTTTTCTCCATTTCAACTCCCGGGTCTGATCATAGGGCTTTCAGGGTATAAAACCTACACCAAAGGGGCATTCAGCTTGATATCAATATCATAATAGTGCCCTTATCCCTGGCAAGGCTTTGGATGGCTCTGCCCACTCGAGTGTAATAGTCAGGATCACATAAGTTATATCATGATAATGTCGGCTATATGGCGAGTCTCCAATTGTTCCTCATTATTTTAGTTATGCATGTTGATCAGTTATGATATTATGTTTTCAGCAGGTTTGACCAAATGTTCAGTTTATCAGTTTTACATATGAATATTTGTTTTAGCTTTTGGTCATTCAATTAAGTTATGATATTCAATTATGTTTAATCATGTTTTCAGATATCAGCATGCAAGTCCTTATTTTCATAATGTAATAATGAGATGATTTGTGATATACCTAATTTTTCATTTTTACTTACTCATTTGTTTTACTTACCTTGCATACTTAGTACATTCAAAGTACTGATTGCATACTCTATTTTGTATTGTTTCATGATACAGGCTTAGATGTTCAGATTCAGTCCTGCCACTAGCCAGTTATCAGAATTTAACCCAGAATGCATTGTTGGTGAGTCCTCATCTCTCGATGACCTTCAGTTAGTTGTGTTGATGTCATTTTCAGTTTCAGACTTCTAATGAGCTAGTTGGGGTGTTGTCCTATCATCTTGTTAGTATAGTAGAGGCTTTTCATACATATATTGTATATTCAGCTTCAGATTCAGTGTTGTGTTATTTTTTTTCAGATGTTTTAATATTCTAACTTCGCTATTTCAGAATTCAGCATTCCGCTTTGATTATGTTGAGCTTTAGTTATCATTTTCATGCAATGGGTCGACTTGGAGCCATTTATGGTTCTAGGTTCTGTGTCACGATCCGAGCATATGTTCAGATCGTGAAAAACTTGGTATCAAAGCATTAAGTTTTCAAGTATCCAATGGTGTTTGAAAGTCATTTTAAGTAGAGTCTTTTTCATAGGTATGAAACGCACCCCACTTATGACGAAGAGGCTATGAAATGTTTTAGGAAATTTCTCCTTCTTTCATGATCTATGTCATGCGATGAAGTATCTCTCTATCCTTCTAACTCGTGTTTTACGCATTTGTAGAATCATGCCCCCTCACTGAGTTAATGGAAGAAGGAACGGGAATGGAAACAGCCACCAGAATGGCAATGGATATGGGCACTACCAAGCCCCATCAGCCCCAGAGGATCATGTGCCTGAGCACGTTGCCCATGTTGAGTTTAGGGAAGCTATCCAGATGTTAGCATAGGCATTCATTGCTCAGGTCAATCAGCAGGTGGTGACTCATATTCCCTAGAATGGGAATATAGCAGCATCTAGAGTTAGGGATTTCCTCAAGATAGATCCCCCAGATTGGGGTTGGGACGAACACTCTACCACATAGTGGAGTGGATAGCTAGGACTACGAAAATGGAGATCGTGTACAACAACCTCAGGTCTAGAGTGGATGAGGACACACATGAGTTCGTCAAGGAGATTCAGAATATCACTCAGATTATGGGGGTGATGGGAGAGGAGTGTGCAGACCTAGCCTCCTATGAGTTTAAGGGGGTAGCTCATATTTGGTATAGATAGTGGAAGGATGGCCAGGGATTCGGAGCGGGTCCCATTAGTTGGGATGAGTTTCTCATCGCTTTCTTAAATCGATTCTTTACCTGAGAGACGAGGGAGATCAAGGAAGTAGAGTTCCTGACCCTGAAACGGTGGAACATGATAGTTCAAAAGTATGCTCTAGAGTTCATCCGATTGTCCAAATATACATTGGAGATGGTGGCCGATAAGAGGGCTCGAGTGAGCAGGTTCGTGAATGGGTTAGCAGACTACTTAGTCAAGGTTTGAATGACCGCTATGCTCTATTAGGACATTGAGTTCTCCTGATCAGTCCTATATGCCCAGCAGGTCGAGGTAGTGTAGATGAGAGAGAGGGAGAGAAAGGACAAGAAGGTCAGGACTGATAGTTTCAGGCTCTCCCAACAGAGTTCTAGTGGTGGACATCGTTAGCAGTCCCACCAGAGATCATCAGCCCCATATTCGTCAGTAGCAATTGTTCCATCCAAATCTAGGTGATCAGAGGGGACGAGCATCAGGCTCTCGAGGTCAAGGGAGCAAGCCCGTAGAGCCCAGAATTCTAGGTGTGATAGGTGTGGTAGGAGGTACACCAGTCAGTGCCTAGCAGGTACAGGTGCATGTTTTAGGTGTGGGAAGCCCGATCATATGCTTAGAGATTGTCCAGCAGCCAGACAGGGCCATGGCAGAGGTCGAGACCCAGCCACCAGTTCAACAACTCCACCAGCACGCTCAGCTCAGCAGGGTGCATCTACTAGTGCAGGTGGTGGACAGCATCAGAACATGTTTTATGCTCTATCGTCTCGTCAGGAGCAGGAGGTCTACCCAGATATGGTCATTGGTATGTTACGAGTATTTCATCTTGATGTTTATTCACTGCTAGATCTAGGGGCTATCTTATCTTTTACGACGCCCCATGTTTATAGTAGTTTCAGAGTCAATCCTAAAATCCTATTAGAACCCTCCTCAGTCTCTACTCCAGTCGATGACTCGGTTATGGCTCGATGAGTATACAAAAATTGCCCTATCAGAGTCCTTCAGAAAGTCACCTTAGCATATCTAGTAGATTTAGATATGACATATTTTGATATTATCTTTGGTATGGATTGGTTGCATGCATGTTATGCCTCAGTGAATTGTAGGAACCGTGCAATAGAGTTCTAGTTTCTGGGTGAGCCAATCCTAGAGTGGAGAGGTAGTTCAACTGTGTCTGTAGGTTGCTTCCTTTCCTACCTTAAGGCCAGGAAGATGATTTCTAAGGGGTGTGTGTACCATCTAGTTCAGGTTAAGGATGTTACTACTGTGACCCCTACTCTCCAGTCAGTTCCTATAGTGTGTGAGTATCCAGAGGTGTTCCTAGATGATCTGTCAGGTATCCCTCCAGAGTGGGAGATTGACTTTGGTATTGACCTTCTTCTCGATACGTAGCCTATATCTATTCCTCCCTACAGAATGGCTCCAGCTGAGCTAAAGGAGTTGAAGGAACAGTTGAAGGATCTCCAAGACAAGGGTTTCATTAGACCTAGAAAATCCCCATGGGGTGCATCAGTTCTCTTTGTTCGGAAGAAAGATGGTTCTCTTCGTATGTGCATTGACTATCGATAGTTGAACAAGGTCACAATCAAGAATAAATATCCCCTCCCCAAGATTGATGACTTGTTTGAACAGCTTCTGGGTGCCAAGTATTTCTCAAAGATAGACCTCAGATCCGGATATCATCATCTCAAGGTTAGAGAGAGTGACATTCCGAAGACAGCTTTTAGGACTCGGTATGGTCACTATGAGTTTGTAGTTATGTCTTTTGTACTAATGAATGCTCTAGTAGCTTTTATGGAACAAGGTGTTCAAGAAATATTTGGATATGTTCATGATTGTGTTAATAGATGACATTCTCATATACTCTTGGAGCGAAGAGGAGCATCTCATTCATTTAAGGATTGTGCTAAAAACACTCAAGGATCGTCAACTGTTTGCTAAATTCAACAAGTGTGAGTTTTGGTTGGACTCAGTAGCATTTTTGGATCATGTCATTTCAAGAGAGGGTGTACAGGTGGACTTTAGAAGATAGAAGTTGTGAAGAATTCGCCTAGACCAGTTAGCCCTTCGGATATAAGGAGCTTCTTGGGTTTAGCTGGCTACTACAGGAGGTTCATTGAAGGATTTTTATCCATTGTAGCACTGTTGACGAAATTAACCCAGAAGAAAGTGAAATTTCAATGGTCGGATTCCTGTGAGAAAAGTTTTCAAGAGTTAAATACTCGACTCACCTCAGCCCCAGTATTGACCCTACCTAAGGGTACAAATGGATTGGTGGTGTATTGCGACACCTCGAGGATCGATCTTGGTTGCATGTTGATGTAGTATGGTAAGATCATAGCATATGCTTCTAGGCAACTTAAGACCCATGAGAAGAATTATCCGCCTCATGACCTCGAGTTAGCAGCAGTAGTATTTTCCTTGAATATTTGGAGACATTATTTGTATGGGGTCCATGTAGATGTGTTTACGGACCACAAGAGCCTACAGTACGTGTTTACTCTAAAGGACCTGAATTTGCGACAAAGAAGCTGGTTAGAGCTTCTTAAGGACTATGACATAAGTGTCCTTCACCATCAGGGCAAGGCCAATATGGTGGCAGAGGCTCTTAGCAGACTTTCCATGGAGAGTGTTTCTCATGTAGAAGAGTAAAAGAAGGAGTTGGTGAAGGATGTGCATTGGCTTACATTGTTAGTAGTTCGTCTTGTTGACTCGACGGATGGTGATGTCATTGTTCAAAATGGATTAGAATCTTGCATAGTGACCGAGGTTAAGTCTAGAAAAGATGAGGATCCAATCTATGTAAAGTTGAAGGAAGCGGTTCAGAATCAGAAGGTAGAGGTCTTGTCCCAAGGGTGAGATGGTGTACTTTATTATCAGGATAATTTGTGCATTCCGGATATTGATGACTTGAGAGATCGAATGTTGCATAAGGCTCATGGTTCCCGATATTCTATACATCCAGGTTCCACCAAGATGTACCGTGACCTGTGGGAAGTCTTTTGGTGGTATGATATGAAGAAGGACATAGTAGAGTTTGTGGCTAAGTGTTCAAACTGCCAACAAGTAAAACTAGAGCATTAAACATCAGGAGGTGTGCCTCAAGATATTAATATCCCTACTTGGAAATGGGAGGAAACAAATATGGACTTCATCATAGGGTTGCCTCGTACACATCATCAGTGTGACTCTATTTGGATGGTTGTGGACAGGTTGACTAATGCATCCCATTTTCTACAAGTCAAAACTACCGATTCAGTGGAGGATCATGCCAAATTATATGTTTGGGAATTAGTTCGGTTGCATGGAGTGCCCTTGTCGATCATATAAGATAGAGGTACTCAATTTACCTCCTAGTTTTGGAGGTCGTTTCAGAAGGGACTTGGTACTCAAGTCAAGCTTAGCATAGCTCTTTACCCACAGACAGATGGTCAGGTTTAGCATATGATACTCTTGATAATATGTTGAGAGAATGTGTGATTGACTTCAAGGGTAGTTGGGATGATCACTTACCTCTTATCTAATTTACATATAACAACAATTGTCGTTCCAGCATTCAGATGGCTCTGTTTGAGGCTCTTTATGGGTGGAGATGTAGATCGCCTATTGGTTGGTTTGAAGTAGGTGGGGCTACATTGGTAGGGCCAAATTCAGTCCATGATGCTATGGAGAAAGTTTAGCTTATAAGGGAAAGGCTGAAAATAACCTAGAGTCGTCAGAAGTCCTATGCAAATACGAGGAGGAGAGAACTTGAATTTGAAGTTGACGATTGGGTGTTCCTGAAAGTGCCTCCCATGAAGGGGATGATGAGATTCGGAAAGAAAGGGAAGCTTAGTCCCTGATATGTTGGTCCATACAAGATTGTGAGACGTGTTGGCAAGGTGGCCTATGAGATGGAGTTGCTCTTAGTGTTGGATTCAGTACATCTGGCTTTCCATGTATCGCTTTCGAGAAAGTGCATGGGTGACCCGGCTTTGGTTGTTCTAGTGGAGAGCGTAGTTGTGAAGGATAGCCTTAGCTATGAAGAGGTACCAGTTGAGATCCTTGATCGTCAGGTTCGGAAGTTGAGGAACAAAGAAGTAGCTTCAAAGGTTCTGTGGAGAAATCAGCTTGTTGAGGGAGCTACGTGGGAAGCCAAAGCAGAAATGATGGAAAATACCCGCACCTTTTCCCATCCAACTCGAGGTACCAGTTTTCTCCTTATTACTCTATTCACTTTCAAGTCTAGTTCACGTCTCTCATTTTCCTTTATGTTAATGCAAGTAAGTGTGATTAATGAATTTAGTGCAGTCATGTATTTCAGTCCAGAGTCAGTTACTCCGTTAATTCTCTGCTCCAGATATTCAGTATTTGGGATGGTAGATTCTTTCCCCAATTTTTTAGTATGTTTACCCACATTCGAGGATGAATGTTCTTAAGGGGGAGATATTGTAATACCCTTAAAGTTCCTAATACTAAGTTCGGGATTTTAAAAGTGTTCAGCAGGAAAGTCCTGTGTTTTTGTCTCAGTACGATCAATGGTAGGAGTCATATGAGGATTGTATGACTCGTAGGATGACCCATAGTAAGGTTCAATAGTTGGCCTTCGAAACCATGATTCCCCACTACGAGTCGTGGTGTGTAGGTACGACTCATGGTATAGATCGTAACAAGAAACTGGACTTTTCAGGTGTTGATTGTACGAGTGAGGGTACGAATCATAGGTATAAGTTACGGGTCGTAGTAGGATTCATGAAATTTTTTAGAGGAGAGATGTTTTTGGGACTTGGTCAGTACGGAAGGATACCATGAGTCGTAGGCTCGTTGTACGACAAGTGGTACGGGTCGTAACAGCTGGCAGTTCATTTCTTACTGTGATTTCATTAAGGGTATTCTCGAAAATCCTTAGCTCCTAAGACCTAAACTACGTTGTTTTAAGTTCAGTTAGGAGTGTTTTAAGAGGTTTAGCATATTCTAACCTATTCCCTCCCCATGCATGCAAGATTAGAGAATTCCTAAGGAGATGAAGCCTATAATTCTTCAAATTCTTCACCAATTCTCTTGGGCTTTGAAGGAAGACTGTAGAATCAGATTACCCAGGTATGTAAGGCTATGAATGAGAGATTCCATTCACTCTCATGCCCCAATTTCTCCTCAAGTTCATGAATTCAAGTTTTAAAGTCAAGTTTATGATCTTATGGGGTTTTAATCCAATTTCATGGAATTCTCTATGATTTGTTTATGGGTCAATTCCCTTCATGTTTCAAAGTATGTTTTAGATTCATAGGCAAGTTTTATACCTATTTTAATTTAAATTCATGATTTTGAATTTTAAGAGCATGATGCCCAATTATGCAAGTTTTATGAAAAGTTAAGATTATGACCTATGTTTTCAAGTATGATGAGATGTCTAGTATGAAAGTATGATTATGAATTACCTATGTATAAATATACTATTTTGACTATCATGTTTATTTTAAGCATGTAAAGTTTGGGCTAACCCACGTGATCTAAGTATATTTTCATGATCTAGTTCAATTATATGATATTAGCTTACCACATGATTTTGAAGTCTAGACCCCACTTTTCAGCTTGTGATATGTTTTGGGCCCAGGCTTCCCATGTTTAGATTTTAGACTATGTATGTAATTTCATGTTCAGCTTCGTTAAAACTGATGGTTCAGCTTCATTGAAAAATGATGGAGAACATATGCATGTTTTTCGGAGTAGTGTCTAGCACTGAGTAGGCTAGGGGTTCACATAAACCAGGGCCTCAAAGCTACGTGCCAAGGTACGTTTATTTAGATTCTTTAGGACCTTCCTTGTGAGCTTTCCCTGCCCCCAAGGGGCCTTCATATTAATATCGATATCATGATAGAGCCCTTAGCCCTAGCAAGGCTTTGGACGGCTCTTCCCACTTGAGTGTAATAATCGGGATTACGTAAGCTCTATCGTGATAATGTCGGTTATATGGCGAGTCTCCCATTGTTCCTTATTATTTTAGTTATGCATGTTCATCAGTTATGCTATTATTTTTTTAGCAGGTTTGGCCCTATGTTCAGTTTATCAATTTTAATTATGAATATCCGTTTCAGATTTAGGTCATTCGATCCAGTTATGAGATTCAGTTATGTTTAATCATGTTTCAGATATCAGCATGCAAGTCCTTATTTTTAGAATCTTATGATGAAATGATTTATGATATGCATGATTTCAGTTTTACTTACTCAGATGTTTTACTTACCTTGCATACTCGGTACATTCAAAGTACTGATCGCATACTGTATGGGGTATCGTTTCATGATACAGGCTCAGACGTTCATACTCAGTCCTACCACTGGCTAGTTATCAGAGTTTAGCCCAGACCATTTTGTTGGTGATTCCTCATCCTGGAGGACCTTCAGTTAGTTGTGTTGATGTCATTTTCAGTTTCAGACTTCTAGTGAGCTAGTTGGGGTGTTGTCCCATCAGCTCGTCAGTATATTAGAGGCTTTTCAAATATAGTTTGTATATTCAACTTTGGATTCAGTGTTATATTATTTCTGTTATTCATATGTTTTAATATTAAGACAACCACTATTTCAGAATTCAGCTTTCCGCTTTGATTATGTTGAGCTTTAGTTATCATGTTCATGCCATGGGTCGACTTGGAGCCATTTATGGTTTTAGGTTCCATGTCTTGATTCAGGCCTCTGTTCGGTTCATGACAGTAATGAGAGAGGACAGTCAATCTTCCTCTGGTGTAACTCGTGATGTCCCTCATTGGGACTGGCAATGTTATTTTTCCTACGAAATTAGTAAGGGTGTTTCCATAATTCCTAAGCTCCTAAGCCCTATTCTACATCATTTTAAGCTCTGAAAGGAAGGTTTTAAGAGGGTTTAGTCTATTCTAACCCATTCTCTTCCCATGCATGCAAGTCTAGAAGATCCTATAGGAGGTTAAGCCTAGAAATCTTCATGTTCTTCCCTAAATCTCTTGGGCTTTCAAGGAAGGGGGTAGATTCAGCTTACCCAGGTATGTAGGGCCATGAATGAGTGTTCCTTTCACTCTGATGCTCAAAATCCTCCTCAATTCTATTAATTCAAGTTCTAAATTATGTTTATGATCTTATGGGGTTTTAACCCAATTTTATGAAATTCTCCATGATTTGTTTATGGGTCAATCCTCTTCATGTTTCAAATTATGTTTAAGATGTATGGGTAGATTTTACATATATATTAATTATAAATTCATGATTTCAAGTTTTAAAAAAATTATGCCCAATTATGCATGTTTCATGAAAAGTCAAGTTTATGATCCATTATTTCATGTATGATGAGATATATAGCATGATTAAATATTTACAATTACCCATGTATAAACCTATGATTTTGACTTATGTCTAGTTTAAGTATACATGATTTTATGATTTGGGAAAGCCCATACAAATTAAGTATGTTTTTCATGATTTAGTCAAGGCTAATAAGATTAGTTTATCATATGTTTTAGAGTCCAAACTCCTTCTATAGTTTATGATATATTTTGGATTCAAGACTCCCCATGTTCAGATTTCAAACTATGCATGTAATTATATTATAAACCTCATTGAGAAACGATCATTTCAGCTCCGTTGAAAAATGATGGAGAGCACTTTGTATGTTTTAGGGAGCAGTGTCTAGCATAGAGTAGGCTTAGGGTTCCAAGATTTCCCAGTCTCTGAACTATGTGCCAGTGTAGGTTTATATATTTATATTGGGACTTCCTTTGTGAGTTTTCCCCTGCCCCAAGCNAGCACCAGAATCATTTGTATGCTCTATCTTCCCATTAGGGTAGGTTTATATATTTATATTGGGACTTCCTTTGTGAGTTTTCCCCTGCCCCAAGGGTCCTTCAACTTGATATCAATATCATGGTAGCGTCTTTAGCCCTGACAAGATTTTAGGCAGCTCTGCCCACTTGAGTGTAATAGATGGGGTATCACGAAAGCTCTATTATGATGTTGTCGGTTACATGACAAGTCTCCCATTATTCCTCATGATTTAAGTTATGCATGTTTATCAGTTATGATATTATGTTTTCAGCAGGTTTTACCCATTAATCAGGTTATCAGTTTTACTTAAAATCTCAGTATATGTCTAATCAGGTTTTCAAATTTCATGGGTCATTCGACTCAGTTATGAGATCCAATTTATGTCTAATCATATTTTAGATATACGCATGCAGTCTTTACTCTCAGAATCTTATGATGTTATGATTTATGATATTCCTGATTTAAGTTTTTACTTACTTAGCCTGTTTTACTTACCTTGCATACTCAGTACATTCCAAGTACTGATCACATACTCTATGCTGTATCATTTCATGATATAAGTTCAGACGTTCAGACTCAGTCTCGCTGCTAGTCAGTCTCCCGAGCTTATCTTGTCCTCCAGTTGGTGAGTGCTCATCCTTCGAGGACCTTCAGTTAGTGGAGTGATGTTGTTATTAGTTTGAGATTTCTAGTGAGCTAGTTGGGGTGTTGTCCCATTAGCTCATATATATGTTAGAGGCTTTCCAGAAATAGACTTGTGTATTCAACTTCGTATCCTGTATTGTGATGTTTTCGTTGGATAGACGTAATAACATTTTTTCTATTTCAGATTAGTTATCTGGTTTGTTGTAATGAACTTTAGTTGTCATGTTCATGCCATGGGTTGACTTAGGCCCATTTATGGTTCTAGGTTTCGTGTCTCGATCCTGCCCTATGTTCAGGTCTTGACAAGACATCCGCTTATTCATGTTTAAGTTATCAGTTTCCTCTTTAAAATATACTCTTTGGTTGCTATGTTCATGCCATGGGTTGACTTGGAGCTGTTTATGGTCCTAGGTCCCAAGCCTCGGTACAGGGTCCTAACTCGAAACATGACTAGAAAAATCACTAAGTCATTAGTCCCTATGGGTTCAACATTCGCCTTGAAAGAGCCACTATGATATTTGTACGACCACGTGCACTTGCGTGCGCCTGGGCGACAATAAGTTTTTGGCGCCATTGCCTGGGACTTGGAAAATTAGTCAATTTCTGAATTTTAGTTTTGCTATTTTTTTTATACAAGTGTTGATAACTTGATCTTAGCTGCTACACACTCATGAGACAATTTTCGAAAGCTGGCACATGACAGAGAATTAGTGGATCCTTATTTGGAGCCTGAGCGACTGTTACATTTATTGAGGAGGGAAGCTCTCCAAAATCCTATTCCGCTAGTTCCACAGGCTTCACTCGAGGAAGCTCCACTAGCTAAACAGGAAGAAGATTTACCAGAAAGGATGGCAGCGAGACTAGTGTGCAAAGCGGAAATCCCACACGCGAACAATGTTACCTCTAGCATTCGCAGGTTGAAGACAGGAGGTAGATTTTACCTAAAATAGTATATGGTGCAGCTCTTTCATACGAGCGGACAGTTTATAGGTACAATTTTCTGGAGATAAGTGACACGTATACCCATAGGGGTATCATCAGACTATTTGAGGCTTACATTATTCCTGTCTTCCTTGTTGGGAGAAGAAAAGAGGTTGTTGAAAGCTAAACCACCTAACTCTATAACCATATGGGATAATCGGGCATAGAAGTTTATGATCAGGTTCTTTCCTTCAAGAAAGACAACAAAGCTCAAAGGTCAAATTTTAAGCTTCAAAAATAGAGATGGTGAGAACCTATGCCAAGCTTGATAGAGTTCAAGTCTATGCTGAGAGATTCTGCTCACCATCACCAGCCAAATGATGTGTTGGTGCATAGTTTTCTCGAAGGCTTGGAGCCCCACACCAAAATCCTCTTAGACTCTACAGCTGGTGGGCAAGCCTTAGAAAAGACTTATGAGGAATTGTACAGGGCCACTCAGAATGGAATGCTGGCACACCAAGAGGTGTGGTGAAGAGAACGGTAGGTGTTCTAGAGGTAGATGGGGTAACAGCCATTGCTGCACAGATAGTTGAACTCTAGAATCAAATTAACACTCATTTCAGTAACATAAACTTGGGGCAGCAACAAACTCTAGTCAATGTAGTCCAGCAAGTGTGATGTGAAGTTTGTGGTAGCAGCGAACATTCAACAGAGACATATGGTTCTTACCTAGATTCAGTTTATTTTGTAGTGAATGCACAACAGAGCAACATTCAACATTATGGAAACAATTACAACCCTAACTGGAGGAATCATCCAAATTTTTCATGGGGTGGTAATAGTCACCAAGGCCAAAGTTCGAATTATGGTCCACACATAAATCAGGGGCAAATCAGATTTTTCAGCCCTAGTTTAGAGGGATAATTCTCCTACTCATTCCAGCAACAATGAGGATATGCTGAAAACAATCCCAGCCAACCAAGCACAGATGGCCGCTGACCAAGTAAAATTGACTACCAACATGAAAAATCAGCAGTTGGCTACAAGGGCTTTGGAGATTTAGCTAGGATAGCTAGCTGGAGCCCAGAATTCTCGACCATGGGGTGGGTTGTCGAGTGATACGGACACCACCTGTAGCAAGTGAATGTCATCACCACTAGGAGTGGTAAACAATTGAAGGAGTTGGTGTCGGAAAAGACAACATATAAAGTTGTAACTATGGAGGAGGAGGTTGAGGAAATTGATAAAGAAGTGAAGAGAGGAAAATTTTCAGGAGTTTTGAAGTCACCACCACCCCCTTTCCCTCATAAATTGAGGAAGCATAAGTAAGAAGCATGCTTCCAAAAATTTGTTGAAGTGTTAAAGTAGGTACATATTATTCTTCCATTGGTGGATGTTTTATAGGATATTCCTAAGTATGAAAAATACATAAAAGACATTGTGTCAAACAAGAGTACTCTAACGAAGTATGCCACAGTTGCACTTACCGAGGAGTGCATTTCACGGGTACAGAACAGGATGCCTATAAAGTTCAAAGATCCGGAAAGTTTTACTATCCAAATCACTATTGGGTAGTCTATTAGATCCTTTGGCTTATGTGATCTCGGGGTAAGCAACAATCTGATGCCCACCTCAATGTTCAAGTTGTTGGGTTTGGGTAGTCCAAGACCTACAATTGTGATTGAAGCTAGCGGATTACTCATTGGCTAGACCGAATGGAATTTTCGAAGATTTTCTAGTGTAAGTGGGATCCCTTATCTTTTAGGTGGACTTCATAGTCCTTGATTTTGAGTCAGACCCAGAAGTCCCATTTATTTTGGGACGTCCCTTTTTGTCAACTGGACGAGCCTTGAGAGATATTGTTGCGGTGTAACTAACTATGAGAGCCTATGACAAGGTGGAAGTGTCTGATTTCTACAAAGCAATGAAGCTACCTGCTATTTATGAGGAGTTGTTGGCAATTACTGTTATTGACCAAAAGTCAGCACTTCAGCTCATTAATGGAAAGGATCCCTTGGAAAGAGCATCGGTGGGACATGATCAGTTCAGGGATATTTCAACTAATTAAATGGTTCAAGCCTTGAATGCTACCAACATGTTCTATCAAAACAGGAGTTTGATTCTTTACAGAGATCTTTGGAGTGTCCACCTAAGCCATCTGTTGAGGAGGCCCCCAAACTGGAGCTGAAGGCATTTCCCCCACACCTCAAGTATGCATTCTTGGGGGAAGTTGATCCATTTCGGTTATTATCTCTGCGGGGCTAATAGAAACACAGGTGCAAAAAGCATTGGCGGTCCTAGAAAAGAGGAAGAGAGACATAGGACGGTAGATGTCAAACATTTGAGGGATCAATCCTACCTTCTGCATGCACAAGATATTAATGGAGGAAGGATCTAAACCGATTGTGCAACATTAAATGAGGTTGAACCCAATGATGAAATATGTGGTGTGATAACGCTCAAACTCACACCTCCTTCTGAGGTATGAAGCGGACATTAAATAAAGGATCAAACAAATAGGTTGGGGTCGAACCCACAGGGAATATGGAAGATCTAGACTAATGCCGGTAAGTGAACTTGTTGGTTAGTTACTCCAATTTGGGGGTTTTAAGAAGACAATAATTAAAACAAAGATTGAAATTATGATGTAAATCAATATTTAAGAATAACTAGGGTTTGTGTTCCCCATGGG
Organism: Datura stramonium; assembly: GCA_018107945.1. Lineage (NCBI taxonomy): Eukaryota > Viridiplantae > Streptophyta > Magnoliopsida > Solanales > Solanaceae > Datura > Datura stramonium. Next base: position 142,668 of record JACEIK010001855.1, read on the forward strand.
TTCATAACTGCTTCAAGTATACACACGTGATTAATACCAATACTTACTTGTAAAACTGATAACTAGGGTTCATCCAAATAACTGATTCGTCCCTATTGGATAATTATACTCAATCACCGCGTCAGATCTCATGAGCAGTTTCAAATTATCCGTTATCAATATGTTTCAAATTTAACTATTCTGTGACCACAACTCAAGTTAATACAATGATCATCAAGATCAAGCCTTTGTTGTTATTCTCTTTTCCTAATCTCTACCTCTCTAGGCTCAAGAAAGTAAAGAATTCGGGCAAGTCCTAATGTTGTACACTGTTAAGAAACATTTGAGCATGAAGAGAATACAATACAAGTGTTTTGCATTGGTTTTGAATCACTTTTGTGTATCCCTAGCTCGTTAATCCACCATGGTTCCCACAACCCTAGCTATAGAGGTTTTAGCTTCTCATAATTGCAAGGTTGTGATATGCATTCATCATTAAACATATAATTCAATACTTACAATCGTAGATGAGAGTAAAGCTTCTTTGATCATATCAGAAAAACCTAAAGAACAATTGATAAACATCAAGAAAGAATCCAAGAAAAGGTTGATCACAAGTCAATCAACTCAATTCTATGTTTTCCCCTCGAATCTCTATTGTTTTCACGGCCATCTCACTTCTCTCTAATGTTCCCTATGATTCTCTACTGAAAATAAAATATAAAAAGTATTTATATCGACATAAGAATCCTTTTCCTAAGATAGCTGGGTGATTTTCCATAACTGGCGTCGCCTGAGCCACGACTGATCATACGACCCATAGCAGGATTGTACGAGTCATACCCGTTGTCTGTAAGTCCTTGGCTTGCTGAAATTTTGGCTAAGTGTTGGCCGTTGATATGACCCGTACATGTTTCCTATGAGTCGTGAGTTGCTTTTGTGGTCTGGATCTGAGAACTCTGACTTTTTTTGAAATTATTCATGAGTGTGGTGGTACAACTCGCACCTTCCATCCATAAATCATACTGTCTGAAGTTCTACTTAGCATTGAAAATCCTCTGAAGCTCACCACTGCTCCTGGTACAGTTCATACATTGTTTCCATAGTTCGTAGTTCCATTTGTATCAGGAGTCTGCCTTTGTGGAATTTCTTTTGAATATTTTCACGACTCAAGTTATGGCTCGTACCATTATTGTATGGCTCGTAATGGGAGTCGTAGGTTGCATTCTTCCTAGTTCAGCCATCTGAAACTTTTCACGGTTCTCAGTACGACCGTACCATCAACATCCAGCTCGTACTGAGACTGTGACTTTAGCTCATTTTTTGCACTTTTAGACTTGTTTTGCACATTCTTGCTCCAACACTTATTTGTCCTGTAATAAAAGAAAAAGTGTCTTATATCCATATAAAAACACCTAAGTTCATGTTATTTTCTTATTATTAAGCATCAAAAGTGTTGTAAACTCGCAGCACATCATAGTGCAGAGGAGGTAATTAAGTCGTTAGATACGGGAGTGGTCTATCCCATCTTTGAAATCGAGTAGGTTAGCCTGGTTTAATGTGTCCCAAAGAATGGGGGAATGATAATGATCACTAATGAGAAGAATGAGTTGATCCCAACTCGTACGGTCACAGGCTAGAGGATTTTCATGGATTACAGAAACTTGAATAAGGCCATAAGGAAAGACCACTATCCCATCCCATTTATTTACCAAATGTTGGATAGAATTGTAGGCTAGGAGTATTATTTCTTTCTATATAGTTATTCTAGCTATAATCAAATAACCATAGCCTAGAAGATCAGGAGAAGACCACATTTACCTGTCCATATGGGACGTACGCCTTCAGACATATGCCATTTGGGCTATGCAATGCACGGGCTACCTTTCAACAATGCATGATAGAAATATTTCATGACATTGTGGAGGACTATGTGGATGTATTTTTGGATGATTTCTCTGTTTTTGGTAATACGTTTGTTATGTGTTTGCAGAATTTGGATAAGGTCTTGGCTAGGTGTGAAAATACAAACTTGGTACTGAATTAGGAGAAGTGCCACTTTTTAGTCAAGGAAGGTATTGTCCTTGGCCACAAAGTGTCACAAAAAGGCTTGGAGGTTGGCCGTACCAAAGTAGAGGTTATTGAGAAGTTTCCACCACCAGTGTCTATCAAGGGTGTCCACAATTTCTTCGGACATGTTAGGTTCTATAGGCGGTATATTTGAGATTTTTCAAAGATCTCCAGACCGATGTGCAGACTACTAGAAAATGACATAAAGTTCAACTTTGTGGAATAATGTGTTAGCTCTTTTGAGGAGACAAAGAAGAAACTAGTGGAAGCTCCTATTTTAATTGCTTTTGATTGGGAATGTCGGTTTGAGATGATGTACGATGCCAGTGATGTGGTCGTGGGTGCAGTATTAGGGTAGAAGAGAGAAAAGATTTTTCACTCTATATACTATGCAATCAAAATTCTATATGTTGCCGAGGCTAATTATATGGTTACAGTGAAGGAGAGGCTGGCATTGGTATATGCATTTGATAAGTTCTGGTCCTATCTTGTTGGGATAAAAGAGGTGATGCACACCCATCATGCTGTGATCTAATACTTATTCAACAAGAAGGACGCCAAGCCCAGGTTGATTAGGTGGATGTTATTCCTATAGGAGTTTGACTTGGAAATCTGAGATAGGAACGACAGTGAAAATCAGGTAGCAGACCACATGTCACGGTTAGAGGAAGGTTGCATGTGAGAGATGATAGGTGTATCTCAGAAGAATTCCCTGATGAATAGCTCTTAGCACTAAGTGTGGCTGAACTTCCTTGGTACGCAGACATAGTATTCTTTATTGTAAGTGGAGTAATACCTACCGGAAGCAACTACTCAAAAAATAAAGAAGCTAAATCTTGAGTCCCGGTTCTACATGATGGATGAACCGTATTTATTAAAGCCGGGACCAGATCAAGTGATGAGACGGTGCATTCTAGAATGTCAAGTGACACAGGTATTGGAAAATTGTCACTCTTCACCATATGGCGGTCATTATGGAGGAGAGCGTATTGCTCATAAGGTGCTCCAGTCAGGCTTCTTTTGTCCTTCTCTGTTCAAGGATACAGCATCCTATATCAAGCCATGTGATCAATGCCAAAGGATGGGTTCAATCAATGGGAAACATAAGATGCCTCTACGCAACATCTTGGAAGTCGAAGTATTCGACGTTTGGGGGATATATTTCATGGGGCCATTTCCACCATCATTCGATAATCAATACATCCTAGTAGTGGTGGAATATGTCTCCAAATAGGTTGAGGAAGCAGCTTTCCCCACTAATGATGCCAAGGTAGTCGCTAAATTTGTGAAGAAGCAGATCTTTTCTAGGTTTGCAACCCCACGAGCTATTATCAGTGACGGGGGTGAAAAATTTGTAAATAATTAGTTTCAAAACTTATTAGCCAAGTACGGGGTTCTAAATAAGATGGCTAGCATACCACCCTCAGACTAGCGGACAGGTGGAAGCATTGAACAGTGAAGTCGAGCAGATTCTAAGATAACAATGAACGCTCAATGCAAGGAGTGGGCAAGCAAGTTAGATGATTCTTTGTGGGCATATAGGATAGCCTATAAGATGCCAATTGGGGCTTCACCGTATCAGTTGTTCTATGGGAAGTCCTACCACTTGCCTATGGATCTTGAACATCGGCATATTGGGCTATGAGAAAGTTGAACATGGATCCTGAGTTAGATAGAAAAAATGACTGTTGAAGCTGCATGAACTTGATGAATTCCGGTGGCATGCATATGAAAATGCAAAGTTGTACAAGGAGAAAACCAAGAGATGGCATAACAAGCATATAGTCCCAAGATTTTTTTGAGCCAGGGAAGATGGTATTGTTGTTTAACTCTAGGTTGAAGCTATTTCCAAGAAGTTGAGGTCCAAGTGGTCTGGACCATTTTAAGTTGCTCGGATGACCCCATACGGGGTAGTAGACTTGTGTCAAGAAGATAAAAGTGTCACATTTTTGGTTAATTGCCAATGGTGCAAGCCCTATTGGGGTGAGGGCGTTAATTGAGAGAAGACTTTTATCACTTTATCTAACGAATGTATGTCAGTTGGGTCATGCCGCAACAGTAAATACAGCACCAAATGGGAGGCAACCCGTGATTGTAATGTAATAGTTAGGAATTATTTATAAATTTTTTATAAAAAAAAAAAAGCAAAGTCGTGTCGCGACAAAAACTAAGGCGTTGGGTGGGAGGCAACCCACTATTTTCTAATGTATTTATTGGTTTTGGGAGTATTGCAAGGGTCAAGACTCCTCCTGGAGGCACCAGATAACTACAAGTCGGCGTGGTATTAAGAAGTATCTCTCTGCATCCACTCCGTGCCACTAAGGAAATACACTGCGATGCCTACCATGCCACGGAGAGGCATAATTTTACGTGGGGTAAAATAAAACAGTGGACCTCCATGTTGGAAATGTGTCATGGAGGTCAAACTCCATATTAGGAAGCATGCCACGGAGGACTGTAAAAAAATTCAAACACTGTGAAATAGTGTAAGTGTGTGACTACTCTATGTCATAGAGATGTTCCTCCGTGAAAGGCTCCGTGACACGTTAATGTGTATTTGCTGACGGGTATCGTTAAAAAGTCGGGTCGACCCGCCATAAATCCACCTTTTTTATTTATTTTCTTCATTTTCAGACCTAATTCCCTATTCGTAGTGTGAAACACCCCAAATTCCCTCCCCTCTTCAATATGGCACTCTTCTAAGCCCGAAAATTGTAATACCCCAAAAGTGCCTAAGATTAGACTAAGGATCAAAAATGAAAGTTGGCTGAAAATTGGGGAAAAGTGTGCAGGACGGACGATGTCATGAATCGTGTTTGGGAACCACGAGTCATTGCTGACAATCGTGGTTTGGTATGAGGCATTCGTCGTTGGGGACGCCATGGGTCATCCTACGACCCATGGTGGGATGTAATGACCCGTGGTAGCCAATCGTTGTTTGGATTGCTTAATTTCTAGTGGACCTGACAGATGGATACCACGAATCGTTGGAAGCAACCACGAGTGGTGGTGAGACTCATTGTGAGGGAAGTTCATAAATTTTAGTAAGCTAACAAAGGTCGATCTAACGACCCATTAGAAGAGACCACGACTCATCCTGTTGAGTCGTGGCTTAAATCCGAAGTCAAGCTTTGGGCATTGAAGACGACGGATCGTACCATGAGTCGTGGTAGCCTCCAACGACTCATAGGTACATTTGTAGGATCAACCAGTGTAGATTTTCAGGGTATTTTCATTTAGGGTATTTTCATCATTTTTATGCTCTAGGACCTTAAACTACGTCGTTGTATGTTATTTTCTGGGTATGTTAAGATAGATTAAGTCCCCCTTGCATAGTCATTCTCATGCATGTAAAATTAGGATGAATTAAGAGAGATCAAGCCTATCCTCAAGATCTTCTTCATCAACTCTCTCTTGGGCATTCAAGGAACCTTTGAAATCTGATCTTACCCGGGTATATAGGATTACAAATGGGTGTTTCCGTTCACACTCATGCCCAATCTCTATTAATTTATAAAACATTTATAAAAAGTCTCATGGGGTTTTAACTCCAATCTTGTGGAATTTTAATGATTTTCCAATGGGTTGTTCCAAATTGTGATTTACACCATATTTTATGAATTTTGATCAGATTTTACAACTATTTTGATTATAAAATTATTGATTTCGATTTTTACTAAATTAAGCCTAATTATGTATGATCTATGATGAAACGGGTTATGATCTTTACTTAAATTATTGATATTTACAAACCCAGTATGATTTGAAATATGAATTTATTCAAACACCCATTATGATTTAATGATTTACAAGTTATATGTATGATTTTCAAGTACGCATGAAACCTATGATTTATGAATTATGTTTTGGCCGACTCACGGGCCTTATGTCGGGCTAATTCACGTATGTCCAAGTATGTTCATGATTATTATGATTTAACTAGTTAATTTGCTTGCGCTTCGCGTGATCATTTAAAAATAGAAGTGAACTTGCTAAGGTGATCATTTAATATAAATTAATTCATAGAAAAATAATAAATATGAAAAATACTTCAACTAATTTTTATTTATAAAAGACATGTCTAAAGTCTAAA
>JACEIK010001856.1:97044-109372 GCA_018107945.1 Datura stramonium
ACAGGTTTCTCGTCCGGTCTTTTCCCGGGCCTTTTTCTAGCATGTATGGCTTTCGAATACGCTTAACCAACACGCGAATAGGCCATCTATGTGTTGGAAACTTTACGAGGTGTAACACCTCTCTTCATGCCTAGGTCTAGACTTAACACTGGTTGATGATGGCGCTGGGATTGATCACCTCTAGTAAGACTGCTGACAATGTCCTCCACTGGAACTTTGCTAAAATGGACCATAACCCATTGTTCTGGCCCTCTTGGCCTCTCTCTTTCTCTCTCCTTCTCCTTCATCTGATCCGCCTCTATCTGTTGGGCATATATGACCAATCGTGAGAAGTATAGATGACTATTCAGCGTAATAGTCCTGCACTCCTTGACAATGAGTCGAATATTCCGTTCACAAATTTTCTCATACAAGCCCTCAGATCCGCAACCATCTCCGGCGCATACTTGGATGGCCGGCTAAACTTCAAGTCATACTCTTGGATAGTCCTATGATACTGCTTCAAGTTGATGAACTCCACCGCCTTTTCCTCCCTCAACTCCGTAGGGAAGAACCTATCCAAGAAGGCAGTCACAAACTCGTCCCAACTCGCAGGAACTGCTCTCACTACCCTACCATCCTTCCACTGACAATACCATATGTAAGCAACCCCCTTAAGCTGATAGGAGGCAAGGTCAACACTCTCCTCTTTGGTCACCCCCATAATCTGGGTGATCTTCTGCACCTCCTCAAAGAACTCATGAGGGTCCTCATCCACCTTCGGCCCAAGAAACTCCGGCAGATTCATCCGGAGAAAGTCCCAAACTCTAGCCGCCATTGTGTTCCTGTTATGAGGAACATGAGCTATTACCCACTGATTGACTTGAGCGGTCATCGCCTATGCCAACATCTCAAATGTCGCTCTAAACTCGGCAAGAGTGACCTGCTCGGCCATAAGATCTGATGGTGCTGGCGGGGCTTACTAATGCTCATCTCCATTTCCATTATCATGGCCATTTACATTGTCGTTCCTTCTTCCATTCACTCGGCGTGAAGGCATATTTCTGCAAATGCGTATAGCACGAGTTACAAAGATAGAAAGTTACTTCATCACATGACATAGATCATGAAAGAAGGGAAATTTCCTAAAAAATCTTGTAGCCTCTTCATCATAATGTCATGAACCGAACATAGGCCCGATCACACGGGACAAGAAACCCCGAGAGGCTCCAAGTCAACCCATGGCATGAACATACATATAACTCAATCATGAATAAGCGAAAAATCATCATAAATAACATAGCAGAAGTTTAAACAAAAGATAGCATCTGAGTACATGCAAAAGCCTAGAGCTGAATACAACTATGTCCGGAAAAGCCTCTAACATTGACGAGTTGATAGGACAAGACCCCAACTAACTCACTAAAATCTGAAAACTGAAAATACGACATCCAACTGATTAGATGGGCCCTCGCAAGAAGAGGACTCACCAACTAAAGGCTGAGGAAACCTAAATCCAAGAATATGACTAGAGGCGAGACTGAGCCTGAATATAAGATCCTGTATCATGAAACGATACAGCATAGAGTATACGGTCAGTGCGTGGAATGTACAGAGTATGAAAGGTAAGTAAAACCACTCAGTAAGAAACATCATTAAACATGCAAAATATAAAACATAATCAAGATAAAATTCTAAGAGCAGGGCTTGCATGCTATTTTCTGAAATCAAGATCTGAACATAACTGAACATCATAACTGAATCGAATGACCCAAAGCTGAAAACTGATATTCATAAGTAAAATTGGAAATTGGGTCACACCTATTGAAAACATAATATCATGATTGATGTACATGCATAACTGAAATCAAGAGGAACAATGGGAGACTTGTCATATAACTGGCATTACCATGATAGCGCTTACATGGTCCCGACTATCACCCTCAAGTGGGCAGAGTCGTCCAAAGCTTTACCAGGGCTAAGGACGCTACCATGGTATCGATATCAAGCTCAAGGCCCCTTGGAGGCAGGGGAGCTCAAAAGGGAGGTCTCAAATAATCTGAACATACCTACGTTGGTGCGTACTTCTGAGGCTTAGGGTTGATTGACCCTTAGCCTACTCGGTGCTAGACACTACTCCCAAAAACATGCATATGCTCTTCAATATTTTTAAACGAAGTTGACCGTCGTCTAGTGATGAAGCTGAATAGTAACATACATGCATAATCTGAAATCATAACATAAAGAGCCTTGGCTCAAACCATAGCACAAGATGAAAATAATGGGAGTCTTGACTCCAAAACCATGTGGTAAGCTAATTCATAAAATCATAAAACATACATGATTCATATGGGCTTGCCCAACACTTTGACATACTTTAAATCAACTTGATTCATTTTGAAAACATGAATATAACATGGGTATTTTGAAATCATACTTTCTTTATAAACATCTCATCATGCTTGAACATACAAATCATAGATCTAAACTTTCATGAACATTCATGGATGGGCATTATAGTTTAGAAAACTTGAAAAAACAATTTATAATTTAAAACATTGTAAAATCTACCCATTATTATCATTTAAAACATGCTTAGATCATACCCATGATTAAAAACTTAGGAATTCATTGGGTAAAAAACCCATGGAATCATCAATTAGAACATCATGAATAGAGAGGGAATTAGGCATGGGTGTGGACAATTGAACCCGTTCATAGCCTTACATACCTGAAAAGATCTGATTTCTACCACTTCCTTGATTTCCCAAAGAGAATTGAGGAAGAACTTTAAGAACTAGGCTTTGATCACCTCTCAAACTCCTAAACTTGCATGCATGAATTAGTATGGGCTTAGAATGACTCAATCCCTCTTAAAACACTCCATTCTGACCTTAAAACGACATAGTTTAGGCCTTAGGACATAGGAATTACGGAAAAGCCCTTAATAAACTCGCAGGGAAAAACAGACTGCCAGTCCAAATAAGGGACTGGACGAGTCATCATCCATGTCCACGACTCGTGGCCTGCCTTCGTCAAGAACACTGCCAAAATTCCTCTGAGAGTCACCATGGGGGACACCACGACTTGTGGTGTAACCAACGAGTCGTGGTGACCAATCCATTAGGTATACTGCCCATCTTCTTCTTCCTTCAAATCCTCCTTGACCACGACTGACTTAACGAGCCGTGGTGCTGACCACGACTAGTGGTCAGGTCTGTGGTCACCCCAAAGGACCAATCTTCACTCCATGACTCGTGGCCTACCCCACGGGTCACAGGATGACTCGTCTTGTGACCTGGTGCAGAAAATTTAGTTTTATCCTCTTCGACTCTCGGGTCAGATCTTAGGAATTCTGGGGTATAACAATATCTCCCCTTTGGGAACATTCATCCTCAAATGTTGAAAATCATATAGAAAAGCAGAGAAATGCAATCATCATACTCAAATACTGAACATACATGCTGAAAACTGACAGAGTAACTGACTCTGATTTGAACTACATGACTGAATTGAATTCCCAAGCCACACATATATCCATTTACATGAAAGAAACTGAGGTATATGAGCTAAACATGAAATGGAATAGAGTATTAAGGAGGAAAATGATACCTTAAGTTGAGACTGAGCCAGATGGGAATAGATGTGGGTATTTAGCCATCATATCTGCTTCGGCTTCCTATGCATCTCCCTCAACAAGCTGATTCCTCCATAAAACCTTGATTGAAGCTACTTATTTGTTCCTTAGATTACGAACCTATCGATCTAGTATCTCCATCAAAACCTCTTTATAACTAAGGTTGTCTTTAACACTGACACTGTCCACTAGAACAACTAGAGCTGGATCACCCAGACACTTCTTTAAGAGCGATACATGGAAAACTGGATGGATTGAAGCTAATTCTGAGGGAAACTCCAACTCATATGCTACCTTGCCAACCGTTTCACAATCCGGTACGGGCCAACATAATGGGGACTGAGTTTCCCTTTCTTTCTGAACCTCATCAATCCCTTCATGGGAGATACCTTTAGAAATACCCAATCATCGACTTCAAACTCAAGTTCTCTCCTCCTCAAATCCGCATAGGACTTTTGGCGACTTTGAGTTATTTTCAACCTGTCCCTTATAAGTTGAACTTTCTCCATGGCCTCATGGAATGAATCTGGTCCTATCATTGCAGCTTCACCGACTTCAAATTAACCAATAGGCGATCTACATCTCCGCCCATAGAGAGCCTCAAACAGAGCCATCCGAATGCTGGAATGGTAGTTGTTGTTATACGCAAACTCAATGAGAGGAAAATGATCATCCCAACTTCCCTTGAAGTCAATCACACATGCTCTCAACATGTCCTCGAGAGTCTGAATAGTCCCCTCTGTCTGACCATCCGTTTGCGAGTGAAATATTGTACTGAGCTTGACCTGAGTACGAAATCCCTTTTTAAACAATCTCCAAAACTGGGAGGTAAAATGAGTACCTCTATATGATATGATGGACAAGGGCAATTGTAATACCTCATAAAGGCCTAAGAATAGACCGGGGAGTTAAAATTGAAAAGTGCAGAAAATTGGCAAAAATATCACAGAACGGACGACCCTACGACTCGTGGTAGGATACCACGGGTCGTCATATACAGTCCTAGTTTGGGAAGTCAGGGAAGCAGTGGTGACGATGGACGGTGTAATGACTCATTGTCAGGAACGACGAGTCGTTGTTACCGATCGTTAGAAGGACTAAACCTAAGCTGAGGAGGAAGAAACGGGCCATCCCATGATCCATGGTGAGAGACAAAGACCCGTTGTTTCAAGTCATTGCTTGTTGGTTGAAATTTCCAATGCATTCAAAGGATGGAGACCACGACTCATTGGATACCACCATGAGTCGTGTTGAGGCTCGTGGAAAGAGAGGTCAGATTTGGTCAAGGGGTTAACGATAGTCGATTCAACGACCCGTGGTTTGTTGTAACAACTCTTCTTGTCTTGTCGTGGGAAGGATGTGAGACATGTATTGAGGCAGTGGACCCGACGACTCAATAACACAAGTCGTGGTATGATGCCACGACCCGTTGGGTCGGTCATTGGTCTGTTCGGGCTAGATTTCAGGGAAATTATTTTAAGGGTATTTTCGACCTTTCCTCATTTTTAGCCCCTAAACTAGTCATTTTGGTTATTTCCTGAGTGTAATAAGAGGAGTTAAGTCCCTATTTGCCCATTCCCATGAAAGGATTCTACAGAGGTTTTGGGAGATTCAAGGTCTTCTTCCCTAAATTTTTCTTCAAGTTCTTTGTGGGTGTTCAAGGAGCTTTAAGTTCATCCATTCCCAGGTATGTAGGGTTTTAAAATGGGTGAAATTCTTCCTCACCCATTCCCAATTTCGATTGAAGTCATGAATTCTCCTACTCAAATTCCATGGGGTTTTACCCAAAGAATGACAATGTGATTTCTCTTTATGGGCATGATTTAATTGAGTTTTAATTACTAAATTATGAATGATGGGAAGGTTTTATTATTATTTTCTTTAATTTATGTTTCAAGCTTTTGAATCCAAAATGCCTATTTATGGAAATTCATGGAAATTATGATTTATGATGAATATTCATTATTTTAAGTTTATTGATTATGGAAATGCATGAATCCAAGTTACCCATGTCTATGAGTATATTTTGAAAGAATTGAGTATGATGAAGCATTGGGCAATGACCATATGATGAAGAATGATTTATGATTTATGAAATAAATTTCATGATTTATAAATTTATAATGTTGGCCGATAAAAAGGGCCTTGATTCTTGGCTAAACATGTTTTAAAAGGGATCAATGATGATAAATGTGATATCTTAGCCAATGAATTTTTATGCATTATGTTAATAATTTATGTATGAGCCTATATGCATGTTTTTGGGAGCCGTATCTAGCACCGAGCAGCCCAACGTTCAAAGGACTACGCTGGTGTCTCATAACCACGTGTCACCGTGGGTTTTAAATGTTATGATGTTATGATAATGATCCCCTCAAATGTGATATCACTCCTTATGCATGACCCTCTCCTGGCAAGCCAGGGTCGGCTCTGCCCACATGAGCAAGACAGTGGGGCATCATGAAAGGCTCTACCATGATGGTGTCGGTTATGATGAGTCCTCCCATTGTTTCGCATGTTTTTATGCATTTTTATGTTTATGATATTGGCTCAAGATATATTATGATAAAGTTATTTACAAATATGATAATGAATGATTATGAATGATTTGAAAGTCTTGAGCCCTATGTTTTATTACGAAGATTTTTTATGCAAGCATGACGTCCTTCTCTTATGTCTATTTATGAGTTTTGCTTTATTTTTTTAAAATGTCCGTTTTACTTACCTTGAATACTCAGTACATTCCAAGTACTTACCACATACTTTATTTGTTGTATCTTTTTATGATACAGGGTCCGGATCTCAGGCTCATCCTCATCCTTAGTAATCTCAGCTTTCGCCTTCAGCTTGTTGGTGAGTCCTCATATTCCGAGGGTTGTTTTACATACTTTCATGTTGTTTATGTTTCCATATTGGTCGGTTTAGTTGGAGATGTTGTCCCATCAACCCATCTTATGTATTAGAGGCTTTCGGACAAGTATGTAGCATTCAGCTGTGTAAACATTGGTATTTCTTGATGCTATGTTATGATTACGTTTCCGCTATAGCTTTATGATTATTGTTCCGCTTACTTGAAGGAGATTAGTTGTATGCATGTGTCATGGGTTGACTTGGGGTCTCTAGAGGTCCCTTATCCCGTGTCTACGATTTGGGTGTACGTTCGGGTCGTGACAGCACTCCATGCAACCGATCTAGCTCCTGAATGTATAATTTAGCATAATCCTCCATTGAGTCAGTAGTTTTGATTGATAAGAATGAACTACTTTGGTGAACCTATCCACAACCACCCAAATGGATTCATACTATCGACGAGTGTGAGGCAACGTCGTGATAAATTCCATGTTAATCTCCTCCCACTTCCAAGTAGGAATACTGATGTCTTGAAGAACACCTCCCATTCTTTGATGCTCCACTTTTACCTGTTGACAATTCGGACACTTAGCCATAAATTCTTCATGTCCTTCTTCATGCCATTCCACCAATAGACTTCTCATAGGTCACGGTACATCTTGGTGGCACCTGGGTGTATGGAGTATCTGGAACCATGAGCCTCCTGCAACATCCGATCTCTCATATCATCAACATCTGGAACACACAAACGCCCCTGATATCGAAGCACACCATCTCCCCCTTTGAAGAAGACCTCTACCTTCTGATTCTAAACTACTTCCTTTAACTTTACAAAAATAGGATCCCCGTCTTGTATAGCCTTTACATCAGTCAACAAGGATGATTCCAATCCATTCTGAACAATAAAACCACCATCGGTTGAGTCAACCAATGCACATCCTTCACCAGGTCCTTCCTCCCCTCATCTACATGGGACACACTCTCCATAGAGAGCCTACTAAGAGTGTCTGCTACTACATTAGCCTTCATATCATAATCTTTGAGCAACTCTAACCACCTCCTTTGGCGTAGATTTAGATCCTTCTGCGTAAACACATATTGTTGGCTTTTGTGGTCCGTAAACACATCTATGTGGACCCCGTACAAATAGTGTTTCCAAATCTTCAAGGCAAATACTACTACCGCCAATTCAAGATCATGAGTCGAGTAATTCTTTTCATGAACCTTCAGCTTCCTGAAAGCATATGCTATAACCTTACCATGTTGCATCAATATGCAACCAAGACCTATCCAAAAAGCATCACAATATACCATAAACCCATTGATACCCTCAGGTAGGGTCAACACCGGTGCTGAGGTGAGTTAATTCTTCAACTCCTGGAAGCTCCTCTCACAAGCCTCTGACCATTGGAACTTCACTTTCTTTTGGGTCAATTTGGTCAATGGCACTGCAATAGATGAAAACCCCTCAACAAATATCTGATAATAACCAGCTAAGCCCAAGAAACTCCTAATATCCGAAGGATTCACCAGTCTAGGCCAATTCTTCATCGCTTCTATCTTTTGAGAGTCTACCTATATACCCTCACTTGACACCACATGACGCAAAAATGCCACCGAGTTCAACCAAAACTCGCATTTAATGAATTTAGTATATAATTGGCCTTCCTTGAGAGTCCGTAGCATCACTGTCAAATGAGCGGCATGCTCCTCCTCGCTCCGAGAGTATATCAGGATGTCATCTATGAACACAATCATGAACATATCTAAGTACGGCTTGAACACACTATTCATCAAATCCATAAAAGTTGTAGGAGTATTAGTTAGTCCAAAAGACATTACTAAAAACTTGTAATGACCATACTGAGTCCTGAAGGCTGTCTTCGGGATGTCTCTCTCCCGAACCTTGAGCTGATGGTATCCGGATTTGAGATATATCTTTGAAAAGCATTTAACACCCTGAAGTTGGTTAAACAAATCATCAATCCTAGGGAGATAATACCTTTTCTCGATGGTGACCTTGTTCAATTGCCGATAATCAATGAACATAGGAAGAGAACCATCTTTCTTGCTGACAAAGAGGACCGGTGCACCCCATGGGGATTTTCTAGGTCTGATGAAAACCTTTTCTAAAAGGTTTTTCAACTACTCCTTCAACTCCTTTAACTGGGTTGGGGCCATTCTGTAAGGAGGAATAGATATAGGTTGCGTATCGGAAAAAGGGTCAATACCAAAATCGATCTCCCTCTCGAGAAGAATTCCCTGTAGATCATTTGGGAACACTTCTGGATACTCACATACTACTGGAACTTACTGGATAGTTGGGGTCTCGGACATAGCATCCTTAACCCTAACAAGATGGTACACACAACCCTTGGAGATCATCTTTTTCGCCTTAAGGTAGGAAATGAAATGACCTACATGCACAACTAAACTACCCTTCCACTCTAAGACTAGCTCACTTGGAAATATGAACTCTATTGTCTAGGTTCTATAATTCATTGAGGCATAGCATGCAAATAGCCAATCAATGTCGAGGATAACATCAAAATAGGTCATGGATAACTCTACTAAGTTTGCTGAGGTGACTTTATGAAGGACTGTGACTGGGCAATTTCTATACACCCGTCTAGCTACAACTGAATCACCAACTGGAGTAGAGACTGAGAAGGGTTATGATAAGATTTCGGGACTGACTTTAAAACTACTAGCAACATAGGGCGACACAAAAAATAAAGTATCCCCTGGATCTAACAATGTATATACATCAAGGTGGAATACTCGTAACATACTAGTGACTACATCCAGGGATACCTCCTGCTCCTAAGCGGGATGCTAGGCATAGAATCTGTTTTGGCGTTGTCTGCCACCTATACTAGTAGATGCCCTTGTTGTGCTGGGCATGCTGGTAGAGCTGCCGAACTAGAAGTTGGGCCTCAGCCCCTATGATGACCTTGTCTGGCCGCTGGACAATCCCTAAGTATGTGTCTGAGCTCCCGCACCTGAAGAAAGCACATATACCCGCCAAACACTTGCATGTGTGTCTCCGGCCATATCTGCTACACTCTGGAGGGTTGGTCTATGCGGGTATGCTACTCTGACCTCTTGAGCCTGATGCTCGTCCCCTCTGATCGCGCTTGGACCTGGATGGCACACTCATAGCCGAAGGAGCTGAGGCTAAAGATCTCTGGTTGAACTGCTGATAGTGCCCACTAGGTCTCTGTTGGGAGAATCCGAATCTATCAGTCCTGGCCCTCTTGGACTCTCTCTCCCGCTCACTCATTTGTACCGCCTCCATCCGTTGGGCATACAGGACTATCCGAGAAAAGTCAATATCCTGAAGAAGCATCAAGATTTGACAATCCCTGACCAAGGAGTCTGCTATCCCGTGTACGAACCTGCTCACACGAGCTCTCTGACCCACCACTATCACAGGTGCATACCTAGATAGACATGTGAACTCCAAGGCATACTCCTTAACCATCATCTTTCCCTGATTTAGATTCACAAACTCGACCGCTTTCAGCTCCCTCACCTCATGAGGAAAGAACTGATCTAGAAAAGCGACATGAAACTCATCCCAACTGATAGGGCCTGCTCCCACTGCTCTACTATCCTTCCATTGTTTGAACCAAATGTGCATGACCACCTTAAATTGATAAAAGGCCAAATTGGTGCACTCCTCCCCAGTCACCCCCATAATCTAGGTGATCTTCAAAATCTCCTCAATGAACTCATGTGGAACCTTGTCCGCCTTTGACCCAAGGAACTCGGGAGGGTTCATCCTTAGAAAGTCTCTAACTCTCCCCGCTACCGCATTCCCATTCTGAGGGACATGCGCTACCTCTTGCAGATTGACCTGGGCGGTCAAGTCCTGGGTTAACATTTGAATGGCTGCCCTGAACTCTACGTGGGCAACCGGATCAAGTATATTCTACTCATGGACTGGTGGGGCCTTCTGATGCCCATCTCCATTGCCACCCTCGTGGCCATTTATGTTTTCATTTCTCCTTCCTTTAACTCTGCGGGAGGCATGATTTTGCAAACGCGTATAACACGAGTTAGAAGGATAAAGAGACATTTCACTACATGACATAGATCATGAAAGAAGGAAACATTTCCTGAACGTCTCGTAGCCTCTTCGCCATAAGTGTGGCGCGCTTTACACCCATGAAAAAGACTCTACTTAACTCAGCTTTCGGACACCCTAGGACACTTTAAAACCTAATGCTCTGATACCAAGTTTTTCACGACCCGAACATAGGCCCGGATCGAGACACGGGACAAGAAACCCCAAGAGGCTCCAAGTCGATCCATGGAATGAACTTACATCTTACGGAAGTCTATACAAAAGATAACATATGAGTACATGCACAAGCCTAGATCTAAATACAACTATGTACGAAAAAGCCTCTAACACTGACAAGTTAATGGGACAAGACCCCACTAACTCACTAAAATCTGAAAACTGAAAATACGACATCCAACTAATAAGAAGGGCCCTTGAAAGATGAGGACTCACCAACTGAGGCTGAGGAAAGATAACTCCGGGTATTTGACTAGCGGCGGGACTGAGCCTGAATATTGGATCCTGTATCATGAAATGATACAACATAGAGTATGTGGTCAGTACATGAAATTTACTGAGTATGCAAGGTAAGTAAAATTGCTCAGTAAGTAACATCATTAAACATGAAAAATATAAAACATAGTCAAGATAAGATTCTGAGTAGGGCTTGCATTCTATTTTCTGAAATCATGATCTGAACATAACTTAATAGAATGACCCAAAGCTGAAAATTGATATTCATACGTAAAACTAAATATTGGGTCAAACCTGCTGAAAACATAATATCATGAATGATGTACGTGCATAACTGAAATTATGAGGAACAATGGGAGACTCGTCACATAACCGACATTACCACGATAGAGCTTACATGTTCCCGACTATCACACTCAAGTGGGCAGAGCCGTCCAAAGTTTTGTCAGGGCTAAGAACGCTACCATGATATTGATATCAAGCTCAGGGTCCCTGGGGGCAGGGGAGCTCACAAACTATTGTTCGTCCTCGAACAATCTACTACTTCTCTTCTAAAAATTAAGCACAAAATCCATCCTACGAATAGGTCTAGTTACACTTAGGATCATGAGACAAATCAATGAAGCCCAAACAACTCACTCGCATGCATATAGGATCCACATTAAAATGTCAAAGTTCAAAATCACTTAGCTTTTGAAAACTAACTCATCAAGAAATATTTTGGGCCAACATGAATCATATGTAATTTATCAATCAAGATTTACCAAAGTCTTACCATTGTGCCCTCACAATTTGGAGAGATTCCTGTTTTCACACAAGATATAGAATAAGATTAACGTGGGCATAAATAATTAATTTCCGCTCACTCTCACTAAAGAACTCAACATATATGCAAAAGACGAACCATAGGCTTTCCCTTAGTGTAATACTCCGCTAATATAGAATTATGAATCAAGGATCAATTAGGATTTTAATTTGGTTGTAATGTAGGCTAAGAGACGGGTAGGAACTATTTGTCCAAGATGGTGACTGATCTCCCTAAGCACTTTAATACTTCACAACACTCTGGATTTTTTAGCACTTTCCTCAATTTTCAAATTCTCTCCTTATACCTCCTTTTATTTCTCAATTTTTTAACTTAGGTGACTAGTGGGGATTTTTCTTTCAACAATGAGCTTATTTACACATTTTTTTCTCTTTTCTTTTCCTTTCTTCTGTTCCCACCCTTTACGCACTCCTACTCTAGTCACCCTCAACTTAAGCATTTTTTCTTATGTTGAGGTTCACAATATCCAAGGAATGACCAGGGCCAAAACAGG
>JACEIK010001856.1:135736-148054 GCA_018107945.1 Datura stramonium
ATTTAACTTTTCATGAAGCATGCATAATTGGTCATAATTCAATTAAAATTTTAAACTATAATTTAATAATTAAAATAGTTGTAAAAACTGCCCATAGATCATAAAACATGATTTGATACATGAAGGGAATTGACTCATAGACAGATCATAGAGAATTTTGCAAGAATTGTAATAAACCTTATAGATCATGAAACTTGAATCTAGAATTGAAATACAAGGAATTGAGAAGGATTTAGGGCTTGAAAGTGAAAGGAACTCTCATTCATAGCCTCATATACCTGGGTAAATCAGATTTACACTTTCTCTTGAAAGCCAAAAGGAAATTGAAAAGAAATTGGAGAAATTCTTCAAGCTTGATCTCTGAAGAAGAGCTCTAAGTTGCATGCATGGAGTGGAAATTCTTAGAGTAGGATTAACACCCTTAAAACCCTGCTAACTGAGCTTAAAACAGTGTAGTTTAGGACCTAAGGGCTTAGTAATTATGAAAATATCCTTAATGTAAAGTTTGGAATTTCTGCACTTCCAATGGCCATGAGGCCTACAATGATTCATTTTTTGCTCTAACGGGTCGTTACCTTATTGGTGGTTTTACTCCATTTTTTAGACTTAGGTCTGCCACAATGACTGGAAATGATGAGTCGTTACTAGCCCCAACGAGTTGCCACTTCCGTTGGTTGTCACCAGTGCTTGCTTCCTGGAAATCCTCCCAACGAAAATATACCCCAACTCATTATTTCTTACAATGAGTCATACCTTGACTCGTGTTTTCCACCTTTACAATGATCACCCTTACCACGACTCATTATATCAACCAACGGGTCATCCTTAGACCCGTTACTCCCAAGTATACTTCTACAGATCGTCACCACGAGTGCCTCCAACAGGTTGTTAGACCCACCAAAGAGCCATAGCATGAGTCGTTCTGAGAGAAATCGCAGATTTTTCTACTGTTTTCATTTCAAATCCCGAGTCTAGTCTTCAGCATTTTTGGGGTATTACGGTACTATCGATAGAGTTTGTAATTCTTGACTGTTATGTTTATAGAGACATACTCATCATCCTTGGGAGATCATTCTTGGCTACTGGAAGAGCATTGATGGATTTTGAAAAGCATGAGATAATATTTCGCGCAAAGGATTATAGTAGTACCCTCAAAACTGGGAGAGGTCACTTGTTGCCTATGGGAGTTGGGGACATTCATGTGGTCAATCTTGA
Source organism: Datura stramonium (assembly GCA_018107945.1). NCBI lineage: Eukaryota > Viridiplantae > Streptophyta > Magnoliopsida > Solanales > Solanaceae > Datura > Datura stramonium. Next base: position 136,952 of record JACEIK010001856.1, read on the forward strand.
TGATAAAGTTTGTAGGGTAGCTGAGAATACTATGGCTGAATCACCAAAGAGAAAGAAGGATAAATCAACATGGGTGAAGTAATACATCTATGGAACCAAAGGAAGGAAGTGGGTGAGGATGTCCCATCCCAAGGATGGCTCACCAAATCCATGATCAGGTATGTTGCGTCTTACTGCGATGTTAAATCAGGTGCTTTTTTGGAGGCAACCCAAGGGATACTACACCATGTGTAGTATCCACATCGTGTCGTAATGTTAAATTAAACGCTACTTGAGAGGCAACCCAAGCATTTTATTGACTAATGGGTGTTATTGGATCCAGGTACACTTAGAAATTTAAAGGAGACTGGTCTAAAACATAAAGGAAGAATTTTGGTGTGCAAAAGACGGTAAAACAGATGGGCCATCCTTTCAGAGGATTGATCTCATGTCCCTCCATCCTCTGCACCTAGCACTGGAAATAAATAGGCAAGAGATGGTCCAATGTATGGACCATACTCTGCCTAGATGGTTCGTCTATTTGATCATCTCTGGTCATTAATGAATAAAATCATGGGGCCCACATGAAGAATAAAATGTTGGGTCAGGTATTATTTAATTAGGCCAGGTCATCCTCTAATTTTTCACCCATGGACTTGACTGACCCGACCTGTTGACCTTAAAGGGAATCGGGTGTGCGATGAAGGACTAGTGTAACATCCCGAAAGGGCCTACGAATGTCATAGGAGTTTAAGTCAAAAACTGTAGAAAACCTGGAATTATGCACCAGTACGACATGAGGTACACGTCGTGGTGAGGATCTACGACTCATGACTCGAGTCGTGATGAAATCGGGAGCCTGGGGTTGTGTCACGGGTAGTCTTACGAGTCGTGATGAATATCTCAGTGGTGCCAAGAGTGAGTCGTCAAGGGTCATGATATGACTCGTAGGATGTAGCAACGAGTCTTGGTGAGGAGTAGTGGTTAAGTTGTATTGGGTTGGTTGGATGGTACCACGGTTGACAGTACAACCCATAGGGTGGTGGTATGAATCGTGGCCAAATTTAGAAAGTTGATAAAAAGGGGTGAACTGACCATGAGAGGTAACCACGAGTCCTAACTTGGTGGTACGACTCGTGGCACGACTCATCATCGGGGCCAGAACTGCTTTTCAGAGAAATTTCAGTAAGGGCAATTTTGACTTTTCTACCCGTTTAGGCCCTAAACCACATTGTTTTGAGGTCCAAACAGGGCCTTTAAGGGATGAAAACTCCTGTTAAGTTCATTTTAGCAATTTCAAGTGTTGGAGTAGGGAGTAGAAAGGGTTTCAAGCCATTTTCTTCAAGTTCTTCATTCTCTCACTAAGGGTTCTTCAAGGGAGTAGGAAATCACAAAATTTCCAGGTATGTGGTTTTTGAATGGGTAGTTCAGTCCCTACCCATTCCCATTTCTTCCCATTTCTTATGTTTAATTTGCTAAATTCTTTTGGGTCTTAACCCCGTTTGCATGATTCCTCAAAAGCTTACATGAACTTGTGATATTATGTTTAATTTGCGAGTTTGAAGTGTTTGGACTGATTTTACTTGTATATATTTTATATTTCATGATTTAAATCTATACAAGTATGGATGCCTAATTATGGGGAAATTTTTAGTAAATTTCATGGTCAAGATGATTCTGAAATAATGAACGAATTTCTCTTAAATGTTGAAGCATGTCTTCAAGTTTCGATTTCTCATGCTATCATGATCATTTTCATATGAATTTAAGCATGTCAAGTATGTTTGAAATTATGGGAAATGCCCACATGTCGCTTATGAATTATAACTACGATTTTGGCCAACTCACGGGCCCAATTCCATGGCTAGAAATACAAGCTCTCATGTATGTTATGATTTCCATGTTTCCAGTATCCATGCATGTCATGTTTTGAATTTTATGAGCATGTTGCATGTTTTGGTTGTAGTACTTAACACCGAGTAGGTTTGGGCTCAGGTTACGCCCCGAATCTCAGAACTACGTGCCACCATAGGATCTTGTTTGGGACCTCCTCAGTGACTATCCCCTATGCCCTAGGGGCCTTCATGAGTGATATCACGCCTTTCATGGTTCATACCCTTGGCAAGGTATGAACGGCCTCCCAACTAGGGGTACAAGTCGGACTTCATGTATGCTCATGTGATGTATGTCGATTATAGAAATCTCCCATTGTTCCTCATCGTTTTGAAATATGCATGATTATGTTCTTTTGACTCAAGTTATAATTTAGGAAATGTTTTCCCCGCACTTTACGACTTTGATGGGTTTATGATCATGATGTCCCACTCCTATAACTTTCACGTTTTAATCCTTGTTTTGCAGATCTTACATGCTCAGTACTTTCCGCGTACTGACCCACATATTTTCAGGATCGGGTTTGCAGGTTCAGCATCGTCACTAGCTTGCGCCCAGTTCCACTCAGTCATTAGTGGTGAGTCCTCATGATTTGAGGGCTTCATGTTCAGACCTTGTTTATTTTATGTTTTCATAATGTTTGGATTAGTTGGGGTCTTGTCCCTTCAACCCGTCTTTTATGATTAGAGGCTTTCAGACTTATGTGTCATATTTTGTCACTGATGATTGTATTTCGGTTTGTCGTTCCCTACAAATTAATGATACGAATTTCAGTTAGTTTATGATTAATAAGTTATGTTTTCTGTTGTATATGAATGAATTAGTGTTATGCTCACTCCATGAGTTAATTTGTGTCTCTCGGGACTCCTTGTCCCATGTCTACGATCCGGGTGTACTCTCGGGTCATGACCAACTTTGTATCAGAGAAATAGGTGTGGATCTGTCCTAGGGAGTCTGAAAGCCACGTTAGGTAGAGTGTTTTTCATGAGTGTGAAACGCGCCACAATCATGACGAAGAGGCTACTGAACATTTTAGGAAATGTTCATGATCTATGTCATGCGGTCAAGAATGTCTCCATCCTTCTAATTCGTACGTTTCGTGATTGTAGAAAAAATTTTGGCTCCCAGAAGGATGATCGGAAGGAAGAGAAGAAATGTTGAAGGTCATGGGGGTGAAAATGATGATGGGCGTCAGCAAGCCCCACCTGTTCAGGAGCCCCAGGTACCCGAGCCAGTTGCCCATGCCAAGTTTCGAGTGGCTATCCAAATCCTGGCGCATGCCTTGACTGCTCAAGTCAACCAGCAGGTGGTTGCGTCTATTCCTTAGAACCATAATGTAGCGGAGTCCCAGATCAGGGACTTTTTGAGGATGAACCCTCTCGTGTTCACCAGGGCAAAGGTGGATGAGGATCCACACGAGTTCATCGAAGGTATTTTGAAGGTCACAGAGGTCATGGCAGTGACAAGTGAGGATTGTGTTGATTTGGCCTCTTATCAGCTAAAGGAGGTCACTTAGATTTGGTTCAAGCAATGGAAGGATAGCAAGGCAGCGGAACCAGGCCCTATCAGCTGGGATGAGTTCCACATAGCCTTTCTCGACAGGTGCTTACCTCGGGAGATGAGGGTACTGAAAGCAACTGAATTTGTCAACCTTAAGCAAGGAAAGATGATGGTGCTGAATATTCACTTAAGTTCATTCGCATGTCAAAATATGTCCGTAGTTAGTGATGGATCAAAGGGCGCGGGTGAGCAGATTCGTGCAGCGAGTAGCTGAGTATCTGGATTAACAATGCAGAACAACCATGCTTCATCAGGATATAGACTACCCATGGATAGTCCTTTATGCCCAGCAGATGGAAGCAACTCACATGAGGTAGAGGGAGGCCAAGAGGGCCACAACAGATAGCCACAGGTTCTCCCAACCTAAGTCAAGGGGTGAAACTTACCAGCAGTCCTAACCTAGGTCCATTGTGCTAGCACCATCTTCAGCCAGTACTCCATCCAGACCACAGGACGGCCAGAGGAGCAGGGCGTCAGGTTTGAGGAGTTAAAACATGCTGTGCACAGAGCGCACTTTCCCATCTTGTGCTACTTGTTGCAAGAACCACCCAGGGAAATTTTTGGTGGGCTCAGACGCTTGTTTCGGGTGTGGAAAACCTGGACACAGACTTAAGGATTGCCCTACGACTAGGTCGGGGGGTAGTGGTGCTCGCACTTCAGCAGCCAGTTCAGCCGTCCCAGTGGCACGTCGAACTCAACAGGGTGCTCTGACTTGCTCAGCTTGCAGCCAGTGCCAGAACTGATTTCATGCACTTGGCTCTCGTCAGGAGCAGGAGACTTCTCCCAATGTGGTTACGGGTATGTTGTGAGTCTTTCACATTGATTCTTATGCTTTATTACATCCGAGAGCCACACTATCTTTTGTGACACCTTACAGTTCTAGTAACTTTGGAGTCAGTCCTGAAATCTTGTCCAAACCATTTTTGTCTCTACCCCAGTTGGTGATTCAGTCATAGTGAGACGGGTATATAGAGGTTTCCCTATTATAGTGTTGCACAAGGATACCTCTGTAGACTTAGTAGAATTAGCTATGACTGATTTTGACATCATCTTAGGCATGGATTGGTTTTTTGCATGTTATGCTTTTGTTAACTGTAGAACTTGGGCAGTGGAGTTTTAGTTTCCAGAACAACTAGTTTTAAAATGGAGGGGTGGTTCAGCGGTGCCTGTAGGTCACTTTATCTCCAATATCAAGGCTAGAAAAAATGGTTTCCAGGGGTGGTATTTATCATTTGGTTAGGGTTAAGGATGTCCCGTCCAAGACTTCAAACCCTGTGGTATGTGAATATCCCGAGGTATTTCCAGATGACCTACCAGGTGTTCCTCCCGAGAGGGAGATTGATTTTGAAATTGATATTTTACTTGACACGCAACCCATATCAATCCATCCTTACCGTATGGCCCCAACTGAACTAAAAGAGTTAAAGGAGCAGTTGAAGGATTTGCTAGATAAGGGTTTCATTAGACCGAGTAAGTCCCCATGGGGTGCTCCAGTGTTGTTCGTCCGGAAGAAAGATGGGTCCCTGTGGATGTGTATTGACTATAGACAGTTAAACAAGGTCATCATAAAGAATAGATACCCTTTACCCTGGCTCCATGACCTATTCGATCAGCTTCAGGGGTGCCAAATATTTCTCCAAGATAGATCTCAGGTCCGGGTATCACCAGCTTAATGTACAGGAGAGCGACATCCCAAAGACTACTTTTAGAACCCGGTATGGCCATTTTGAATTCGTTGTTATGTATTTTGGATTAGCCAATGCCCCTACAGCTTTTATGGACCCGATGAACAGGGTATTCAAGGCATATTTGGATATGTTCGTGATCGTGGTCATCGACGACATACTAATATACTCCCGGAGTGAGGAGGAACATGCTGCACACCTGAGGGTAGCACTTAAGACTCTCAAGGATAACCAGTTTTATGCCAAGTTCAGCAAATGTGAATTCTAGATGAAATCAGTTGCATTCTTAGGACATGTAGTGTCAAGGGAAGGTATAAGGGTGGACTCCGAGAAAATAGATGTTGTAAGGAACTGACCCAGACCGGTAAACCCTTCAGAGATCAGAAGCTTTTTGTGCTTTATGCATTATTATCGGAGGTTCGTGGAAGGTTTCTTATCCATTGCAGACGCATTTACGAGATTGACTTAGAGAAAGGTAAAGTTCAAGTGGTCGAAAGCATGTGAGAAAAGTTTCCAGGAACTGAAGGCCAGACTTACTTCCGCACCGGTGTTGACTTTACCGGAGGGTACCAATGGCTTCTTCGTATATTGTGAAGTTTTGAGGATCGAACTGGGATGTGTATTGATGCAGCATGGGAAGGTCGTAGCATATGCTTCTAGACAACTGAAAACTCAAGAGAAGAATTACCCGACCCACGACCTCGAGTTGGTCGCGGTGGTATTTTCTTTAATGATATGGCGACACTACTTGTATGGGGTTCATGTAGCTTATAACATTCATGATTCAGACAGGGTCATTACATGTCANTATGGGGTTCATGTAGATGTATTCACAGACCATAAGAGCTTACATATCTGTTCACACAAAAGGAGCTAAATCTTCGACAACGGAGATGGTTGGAGCTACTTAAGGAATATGACATGCGTGTCCTTTACCACTCGGGTAAGGCCAACGTGGTAGAAGACACCCTTAGTAGACTTTATATGGGAAGTGTGTCACATGTGAGTGAAGACAGGAAGGAGCTGGTAAAGGAGGTACATTGATTTGCACGGTCGGGAGTTAGAATAGTCGGCTCGCCTGATAGTGGGGTAGTTTTTCAGAATGGGTCGGAGTCATACTTGGTAACAGAGGTAAAGGCTAAGAAAGATGAAGACCCAATGTGGGTAAATTTGAAAGAAGCTGTTCAAAGTCAGAAAGTAGAAGTATTTTCCTAAGGGGGAGATGGTGTGCTTCGTCACTAGGGTCGCTTATGTGTTCCAAACGTGGGGGATTTGAGAAGTAGGATGTTGCATGAGGCTCACGGGTTCAGATATTCTATCCATCCAGGTGCCACCAAAATGTATCATGCCTTGCAGGAAATCTACTGGTGGAATGGAATGAAGAGGGATTTTGCAGAATTTGTAGCCAAGTGCCCTAATTGGCAATAGGTGAAAGTCGAGCACGAGAGACCGAGGGGTGTACTTCAAGACATCAACATTCCTACTTTCAAGTGGGAAGAGAACAACATGGACTTTGTAATAGGATTTCCCCACACGCGTAGACAGTATGACTCCATTTGGGTTGTGGTGGACAGGTGGACCAAGGCTGCTCATTTCCTACAGGTCAAAACCACCGATTCAGCAGAAGATTATCCAAAGTTATACATCCGAGAGTTGGTTAGGTTGCACGGAGTGCCCTTTTCCACTATATGAGATAGAGGTACGCAATTCACCTCTTAGTTCTGGAGGTCTTTTCAAAAGGGACTTGGTACTCAAGTCATGCTTAGCACGACGTTTCATCCGCAAACCGATGGTCAGGCGGAGTAGACTATCCAGACTCTTGAGTACATGGTAAAAGCTTGTACTATTGACTTCAAGGGTAGCTGGGACGAGCATTTGCCTCTTGTTGAGTTCACTTAAAACAATAGTTATCACTCCTTTATACAAATGGCGCCGTTCTAGGCTCTTTATGGGCGACGGTGTAGATAGCCCATTGGGTTGTTCAAATTTGGTGAGGCTTCGTTAGTGGGTCCAAATTCAGTCTATGAGGCCATGGAGAAAGTTTAGTTGAGAAGGTAAAGGCTGAAAATGGCTCACAGTCGCCAAATGTCTTATGCAGATGTAAGGAGAAGGGGGCTTTAGTTTGAGGTCGATGATTGGGTGTTTCTGAAGGTATCTCCCATGAAGGGAGTAATGAGATTCGGAAAGAAAGGGAAACTCAGTCCCCGCTACGTTGGCCCATATCGGATTGTGAGACGAGTGGGTAAAGTATCCTATGAGTTAGATTTACCTTAGAGTTGGCTTCATTTCACCCCATATTTCACGTATCGCTCTTGAAAAAGTGCTTGGGAGACCCGTCCTTAGTGGTTCCGATGGAAAGTGTTTGTGTGAAGGATAGTCTTAGTTATGAGGAAATTCCTATTGAAATCTTGGATCATCAGGTTCGGAGAATGAGGAACAAGGAAGTAGCCTCAGTATAGGTGTTATGGTGGAATCAACATATCGAGGAGCCACGTGGGAGGCCGAAGCGGATATGATGGCTAAATACCCCCATTTGTTCCCTACCGGCTCAGCTTGAGTTTGAGGTATTAATTTCTGCCCTAAAACCTCTATTCAGTTTTTCATGATCTATTCATGCGTATAAGTTTGTTTTATGATATGATGTATGCAAGTGATGTCTGAACTCAAACCAGCAATGTAGTTCTTTTCAGGGGTAGTCGTTCCGTCAGTTTTCGGCTTGAATGTCAATGATTAGCATCTATATATAGTGATTGTTTGTTTCTGAGTTTGCTGCTTATTTCCCTACATTCGAGAATGAATGTTTCCAAGAGGGAGATATTGTAACACCCCGGAAGGGCCTACGAATAAACCTGGGAGTTTAAGTCAAAAACTACAGAAAACCTGGAATTTTGCACCAGTACGACTTGAGGTACGAGTCGTGGTGAGTACCTACGACTCATGACACGAGTCGTGATGAAATGGGATCCTGAGGTTGTGTGACGGGTAGTCCTACGAGCCATGGGGAGAAGGTACGACTCGTGGTTAGGAGTCATGATGAATATCTCAGTGGTGCCAAGAGTGAGTCGTCATGTGTCTTGGTACAACTCGTAGGATGTAGCAATGAGTCGTGGTGAGGAGTAGTGGTTAAGTCTTATTGGGTTGGGTGGGTGATACCACGATTGACAGTACGACCCGTAGGATGATGATACGAGTCGTGGGTTACAAGTCGTGGCCAAATTCAGAAAGTTGAGAAAAACGGGTGAAGTGACCAAGAGAGGTAACCATGATTCGTGACTCGATGGTACCACTCGTGGCACGACTCGTGGTCGGGGCTAGAACTGCTTTTCAGGGAAATTTCAGTAAGGGAAATTTCGACTTTTCTACTCTTTTGGGCCTTAAACCACGTAGTTTTGAGGTCGAAATAGGGTCTTTAAGGGATTAAAATTCCTGTTAAGTTCATTTTAGCAATTTCAAGTGTTGGAGAAGGGAGTAAGAAGGGTTTCAAGCCATTTTCTTCAAGTTCAAGCTCTCACTTAGGGTTCTTCAAGCAAGTAGGAAATCACAAAATTTCTAGGTATGTGAGGTTTGAATGGGTGGTTTAGTCCCTATCCATTCCCATTTCCTATTTTTAATTTGCTAAATTCTTGTGGGTCTTAAACCCGTTTGCATGATTCCTCAAAAGCTTACACGAACTTGTGATATTATGTTTAATTTGCGGGTTGGAAGTGTTTGGACTGATTTTACTTGTATATATTTCATATTTCATGATATAAATATCTAAAAGTACGGATGCCCAATTATGGGGAAATTTTTAGTGAATTTCACGGTCAAGATGATTCCGAAAGCGTGAACGAATTTCTCTTAAATTTTTAAGCATGTCTTCAAGTTTCGATTTCTCATGCTATCATGATCGTTTTGTTATGAATTTAAGCATGTCAAGTATGATTGAATTTATGGGAAATGCCCACATGTTGCTTATGAATTATAACTACGATTTTGGCCGACTCACGGGCCCAATTCCATGGCTAGAAATACAAGCTCTCTTGTATGTTATGATTTCCATGTTTCCACTATCCATGCATGTCATGTTTTGAATGTTATGAGAACGTTGCGTTTTTTGGTTGTAGTACTTGATACCGAGTAGGTTCAGGCCCATGTTACGCACCGAATCTCAAAACTACGTGTCACCGTAGGATTATATTTTGGACATCCTAAGTGACTGTCCCCTATGCCCTACGGGGCCTTCATGAGTGATATCACGCCTTTCATGGTTCATACCCTTGTCATGGTATGAACGACCTCCCGACTAAGGGTACCAGTCGGAATTCATGTGTGCTCATTTGAAGTATGTCGGTTATAGAAATATCCCATGGTGTGGCGGGTGCGGGTGAGCCGATTCATTCATGGTGTGGCTGGTTATTTAGACAAGGATTGCAGGACTGCCATGCTTCACCAGGATATGGACTTTCCTCGCATAGTATTTTATGCCAACAGATGGAGGAAGCTCATGCAAAGGAGAGGGGGAAAAGATGCTCGGATGGATAGTCGTGGGTTTTTGCATCTGAGGTCCAGTGGTGGCTACCATCCACAGCTCCAGTAGAGGTCACTAACCCCAACACCATCATCAGCTAGTGTTCCATCCAGGACAAGGAGTTATTAGTGGAGTGGGGCTTCACGGTCGAGGTATCAGAGGGACACCCAGTAAGAGTATACCTCTCCAGCCTGTGGGAAGTGCGGCAAGAGTCACACCAGAGAGTACCTGCTCAGTTCAGATGTCTGTTATGGGTGTGGTAGATATGGGCATATGCGCTGAGCGTACCCATATGCTAGACATGGTAATGATAGGGGTCGTGCACAGACCACCAGGACAGCAGCAGCTCCAGCCCATTCCGCTCCGCAGGGAGAACCAACTAGTGGGGGTGGCCAATAGCTCCAAAACCAATTCTATTCCCTTGCCTCGTGCCAGGAGCAGGAGACTTCGTCGGACGTTGTCACTGGTATGTTGCATGTCTTTAATATTGATGTTTATGCCTTTCTAGATTCGGAAGCTACCTCGTTGTTCGTGACTCCTTACATTGCTAGTAGCATTTGAGTTAGTCCCGAGACATTGTCAGAACCGTTTTCAGTTTCGACCCCTGTTGGTGATTCGGTCATAGCCAGATGAGTATATAGAGAATTCCCGATCACTGTGTTGCATAGGGTTACATCCGAAGACCTTGTTGAGTTAGCCATGACTTACTTTGACATTATTCTTTGAATGGATTGGTTGTTTGCATGTTATGCTTTGATTAATTGTATGACTCGTATGGTGGAATTCCGTTTTCCGAGTGAGTCAGTGTTGGAGTGGAAATGTAGTTCGACGGTACCAGCAGGTCGATTTATTTCATACCTTAAGTCCAGGAACATGATCTATAAAGGTTGCATGTACCACCTAGTTAGGGTTAAGGATGTGGAGTCCGAGACCCCGACTAGTCAATTCCGGTGGTGTGCGAATATCCGGAGGTGTTTCCTGATGATTTGCTTGGTGTTCCTCCAGAGAGGGAAATTGATTTCGGTATTGATCTATTACCTAATATGCTGCCTATCTCTATTCCTCCCTACAGGATAGCCCCAGCCAAACTAAAGGACTTGAAGGACCAGTTAAAGGACTTGTTCGATAAGGGTTTCATTAGACCGAGCCAGTCTCCATGAGGTGCACCAGTTCTAGTTGTTCGAAAGAAGGACGGTTCCTTTTGCATGTTTATTGGCTATAGGCAGTTGAACAAAGTTATCGTCAATAAAAGGTACCCCTTACTCAGGATCGTCGATTTGTTTGACCAGCTTCAGGGTGCTGATCTTGGGCATAATTGCTTACCCAAGTGCTATTTTATAACTTAGTTTAGTCACGTTTTTGTATTTATACACTTACATTATCATGTTATTTTATGTAAATTTGGATGTGTACTAACCAACATGATTAGTCCTTGTTTTGTAGGTGAAAAATGCATTTGAGGGACTAAATAATGGG
>JACEIK010001856.1:165077-220949 GCA_018107945.1 Datura stramonium
TATTCCATTGCAAATCGTAGTATCGCATGATTATCTGGTTTTAACTCTATGTTGCTCCTAGAGTACTTTCAGAATATTTCGTTGACCCAAACTTAGACTTCATTATACTTCAATCGAAAATGTCTATCACCAACACTTAAGATATTTAAGATCACACTAGAAATGGATAGTTAGAGGAATGGGTCTAGTCCCTGTGGGTTCGACAATTCGATTCTTAAAAAGAGCCACTATATTACTTGCACGACTCGTACACTTGCGGATGTGCTCGATGTGAAAAAGAGTCGTCAAATTATTGGCACTCGATGCGGGTGACGTCAAGGTCCCAATAACATATGTGTCATCCTACGTTGGCGCGTAGTTTTGGGGCATAGGGTAGTCGACCCTTAGCCCGCTCAGTGCTAGACTCTTCTCCCACAATATGCAATGCTCTACATCATCTATTGACGAAGCTCAATATTGTCTATAGACAAAGCTCAATATGAAATCATGCATCAATTGTACATAATATAAATATGGAGCTCAACAATGTCTTTTGAACAAGCTTAGAATGAAATCATGCATAACTTAACATTGTATGAACGAAGCTCGACATTGTCTATTGACAAGGCTCATAATGAATTCATGCATGGACTCAACATCATGTGAAATGGAGCTTAACATTGTCCTTGACAAATCTTGACAATAATGTACTTATCAATTAAGAATCATGCATATAAAAGGCTTTACTTCGAAACATACCACAAGCTAGGATTCATAATAAGAGTTTGAGGGAAATTCATTTCAACCATGTGGCAAGCTCATATATGGAAAAATCATTATTTGAAAACATCATATGGGCATCATCCAAAACTTCACTATACTTGGGTCTATTGAATCTACTTTGAAAACATCATCAAAATCATAGGCAAGGTTGGAAATATGCTTTTCATCATATATTCCATTATCATCACATTTATCACTATCACCACTCCTATGAGCTACCCATACATAGGCGTTTTAGATTCAACTTTTAGAAAAACAATTTTGCAAAAAAAAAAGGTTAGAATCCGCCCAAGCTTAGTAAATCATCAATATCAACTCAAAGAAATCATGCCCATGAATGAAGATATGAGAATCATGCAATTAAATGAAACCCCATACTTGATCATCTCAAAAAATCACCATTTGATAGGGAATGAGCATGGGTGTGGAAAGAAGCACCCACTCATGGCCTCACATACCAGGGAATGAAGAACCCTAACTCTTCCCAATTGCCCAGCTGAGATTTCCCTTGAAAACCTTGAAATTCACCTCAATTTCCTCCCCTCAAGCCTTCAACCTTGCATGTATGAAGTAATGGCCTCAGATAGATGATCCTCTGCTAAAAACTCTCTAAAACGAGCTCAAAACGACGTGGTTTAGGCCCTTTAAACATAAGAATTACGGAAAAGCCTTTAATAAAATTTCCCTGAAAAATAGATCTGGCCCCAACCACGAGTCGTACCACCAAGTCACGACTCGTGGTTACCTCTCGTGGTCAGCTCACCTGTTTTTCCCAACTTTCTAAATTTGGCCATGACTGGTATACCACAACTTGTACCACCATCCTACGGGTCATACTGTCAACCGTGGTACCATCCACCCAAACCAATACAACTTAACCACAACTCTTCAGCACGACTCGTGACTACATATTAAGAGTCGTACCACAACCCATGATTAGCCACCCAGGCACCCCCTAGGAATTCACCACGACTCTAAACCACGGGTCGTACATTCCCGTCAGGACTCATAGGACAATTCGTGAAATAACCTCAAACTCCCGAATTCATCACGACACAAGTCACAAGTCATAGGTCCTCACCAATATTCATACCTCGAGTCGTACTGGTGCAAAAATTCCAGTTTTTCTATAGTTTTCAATTTCAACTCCCCAGTGTATTCTTAGGCCCCTTCCAGGGTATTACTGATTATGTGTTCCGGACGTCGATAATTTGAGGGCGCAAATTTTATATGAGGCACATGCAGCCTATCTCTATTCCTCCCTACAGGATGGCACCAGCCGAACTAAAGGAATTGAAGGACCAGTTAAAGGACATGTTCGATAAGGGTTTCATTAAACCGAGCCAGTCTCCATGAGGTGCATCAGTTCTAGTTGTTCGAAAGAAGGACGGTTCCTTTTGCATGTGTATTGACTATAGGTAGTTGAACAAAATTATCATCAAGAACAGGTACACCTTACTCAGGATCGATGATTTGTTTGACCAGCTTCCAGGTGGCAAGTGCTTCTCCAAGATTGATCTCAGGTCTGGGTATCACTAGCTCAGAGTTCGGGAAAGTGACGTCCCGAAGACCGCTTTCAAGACTCGATATAGTCACTACGAATTAATTTTTATGTATTTTGGACTAACAAATACCCTTGAAGCTTTTAATGAATAGGGTGTTCAAGGCATATTTGGACATTTTTGTGATTGTGTTCATTGATGACATCTTAGTATACTCACGGAGTGTGGAGGAGCATGCCACGCATTTGAGAATAGTGTTGCAAACCCTCAAGGATCGTCAGTTGTATGCAAAGTTTAGCAAGTGTGAATTTTAGCTAAACTCGGTGGAATTTATGGGTCATGTGGTATCAAGCGAAGGCGTAAGGGTAGATTCCCAGAAGATCGAGGCGGTGAAGAATTGGCCTAGACCGATGAATCCTTTAGAAATTCAGAGTTTCTTGGGCTTAGAAGGCTACTACCGAAGATTTAATGAGGGCTTTTCATCAATTGCAGCCCCATTGACCAGGTTCACTCAGAAAAAGGTGAAGTTCCATTGGTCGGATGCTTGTGAGAAAAGCTTCCAAGAATTGAGACCCGGCTCACTTCAGCACCAGTATTAACTTTACTCGAAGGTACTGATCGCTTTGTAGTATATTATGATGCTTTGAGAGTCGGACTGGGTTTTGTGTTAATGCAGCGTGGGAAGGTAATAGCATATGCCTCGAGACAGTTTAAAGTTCATGAAAAGAATTACCTGACCCATGATTTTGAGTTGGCCACGGTTGTGTTTGCATTGAAGATATGGCGACATTACTTGTATGGGGTCCACATGGATGTATTTACATATCACAAGAGCTTGCAATATGTGTTCACACAGAAAGATCTAAATCTTCGGCAAAGGAGGTGGTTGGAGTTACTAAAGGACTACGACATGAGTGTCCTCTACCATCCGGGGAAAGGCTAATGGTTGTGGATTCCTTAGTAGGATCTCTATGTAGAGTGTGTCCCACGTGGACAAGGGAAAGAAGGAGTTGGTGAGAGATGTCCATCGACTTGCAAGGTTGGAGTTAGATTGATCGGCTCGATTGAGTGGTGACGTTATTGTGCGGGAGAATGGTCGGGAATCGTCCTTGGTGGTAAATGTCAAAATCTAAGAAAGATGAGGCAAGACTTTGAGGAAGGCGGGAAGGAAGCGGTGCGGAGTCAAAAGATTGAGGTTTTCTCCCAAGGGGAGATGGTGTGCTACGATACTTGGTCCAGCTATGTCACGACCCGAGGGACCCGATTCATAGACACGGGACAAGCGTCCCAAAGGACCCCAAGTCGACCCATGGCATTAAGAATTCACTAACTCATTCAATAAACAAAACAAAAATGAATTTATAAGTTCGGAAGTCAACCAAATATAACAACGAGAATAGTCATCCGAAAATGAATACACATCTAAGTTTAGATTAGCCTCTAATCTTGACGGTGATGGGACAACACCCCCAACTTGTAATAAAGAGGAAAAAAAGAAAATATGTCCAATATAACTGAAAGTCCGGTACTCGGAAGATGAGAAATCACCAATCAACGAGATGCAAATCGATAGCGACTACGGATGGGGCTGAACACGGGTGGATCTTGCATGATGAAACGATGCGGCATAGAAGGTATGCAATCGGTCGTGGAATGTACGAGTAAGTAAGATAAGTAAATCCTCTAAGGCAATTTAAAATCCTTTAAGGTGAATCCTACATATCAAAGGCTTGTAAGGATAAAGAGAAGACCACATGCATTCAATATGAAATCGTATTCTCATGCTTCATGATAATGCAAGGCTTTAAAACATCATGAATGACACGAATGACTCAAGCTGAACATGAAATATATATGAAAAGCTAAAACATGAGTCAAACCTTACTTCTAGATCATGCATGCATCAAATAATCATGACAATGCTAAATATGCAATTTTGATGTATAAAAGACGATGGAACTTGTCACACTGTAACGGTCTTAGCCAATTCTTCACTACCTCAATCTTTGATGAGTCTACCTTTATACCCTCACTTGACACCACATAGCCAATAAATTCCACAAAATCTAACCAAAAATCGCATTTTGTAAACTTTGCATATAGCTAGCTGGTCCTTGAGGTTTGAAGCACTACTCTCAAGTGAGCGACATCCTCCTCAATCGCTCCGAGGAGTATATGAGTATATCATCAATGAACACAACAACGAACATGTCTAGATATGCCTTGAATACCCTGTTCATCAAATTCATAAAAGTTGCAGGGGCATTGGTTAGTCCAAAAGACATAACAACAAATTCGTAATGACCATGGGGATTCTGAAGGCAGTTTTTAGGAAATCACTCTCCAGAACCCTAAGCTTGTGGGTATCCCAGGATCGAGATCAATCTTGGAGAAACACCTGGCACCCTAGGAAATGATTAAACAAATCATCATTCTGGGTAGGGGTACCTGTTCTTGACGTTAAAGTTATTCAACTAGATAATCGATACACGTGCGAAGGAACCATCCTTCTTCCGAACAAATAGCTGCTGTGCCTCCCACCGGGGACACTCGGCTGATGGAAAACCCTTGTATAGCAAATCTTTCAACTAATCCTTCAAATCTTTTAGATAAGATGGATCCATTTTGTAGGGCGGAATAGATATGGGTGTGTGTCGAGAAAAAGTCTATGCCGAAATCGTTCTCTCGCTTAGGAGGCACACCTGGAAAATCATCGGGGAAGAAGACCTGCAGGTATTCACATACTACTGAAACTGATTGAAAGGTTGGGGTTTTGGACTCCACATCCTTAACCCTAACTATATGGTACATGCCGCCTTTGGAATCACCTTTAAGCGCTTAAGGTAGGAAATGAATCGACCACAGGGCACCGCTAAACTACCCTTCATTCTAAAGGCTTGGCCCATGCAATCCTAAGCTCTGCGGCCGGGTTCTACAGTTTACTAAAGCATAACATGCGAATAACCAATCCATGCCGAGAATAATATATAAATCAGTAATGGTTGATTCTATCAAATCTGGCTGGAGTATGGAGAAATGAGGCCCAGGGCAATTTCTATACACTTTGTCTAGCTATAATTGAGTCATCAATTGGAGTAGAGCGCGAGGGTTCTGATAATACATCGGGATTAACCTTGGAAGCTACTGTCTATATCGGGCGTTACAAAAGATAGGGTCGCCTAGATCTAGCGAAACCTATACATCAACGCAAAAAGACTCTCAACACTACCAATAACAGCATTTGGCGATTCCTCCTGCTCTTGGTGAGTGGCTAAAGCATAGAACCTATTCAACGCTGCCCGCCCAGTTGTACTAGTAGATTCCCCTTGATGTGCTGCGTGTGGGGGAGGGCTGCTGCACTGGAAGATGGGCCTCAGGCCCCAATCTGGTCAACCTTGCCCATTTGGACAATCTCTGGTCATATTTCTAGGATTTCCGCATCCAAAACAAGCTCTTGACCACAGTAATCTTGGCTTGTGTGCCCTCAACCGCACCTGCGGCAGAAGCTGAAATGCCGGAGTCCGTGGACCTACTGCTATGATACTTTGATCTAGACACTTGGCCCCTCTTATCAAGTCGAGGTCTATAGGAATTTTACTCACGGTTGATGATGCGAGTCGCGACAGTCTCACGATAGGTCTACGTCGGTTCCCCCCGCGGATCTCTACCGAGAGAATCAATGGCCCTCTATCCGGGCTGGTAGCCTCCCACTTTTCCCTCGAGTGTGTTGCCTCCATCTGCTAGGCGTACAACACTATGAGGGGAAAATACATATCGTGGTGGAGCATAGCTGTCCTGCATTCCTTGACCGAGGCATGCTTTGCTATACCGTGCACAAATCTTCTCACTCGCGTCCCGTAGTGAGTCACAAACTCCCGAGGCATATTTAGATAAGCGGGTGAACTCGAGGGCGTACTCTTGGATAGTCATCCTACCCTACTTTAGATTCACAAATTTTCTTCTTTCAACTCTCATTTCTCGAGGGAAGAGACCGATCGAGGAACGCAACCTGAAACTCCTCCCATGTGGCCAGGGCCTTCTCTGACAACCTTTCTATCCTTCCACTAATGGCTCAAATATGTAGCCCCCTTCCAATTGGTAGGAGGTGAACTCTTCGCACTCTACACTGCTCACCCCCATAACCTTGCTAATCTTGATAGTCTCATCAACAAAGTCATGCGGGTCCTCATCTGCATGGGCCCTAGGTACTTTCCGGTGGATTCATCCTCAAAAAGTCTTGGACTCACAGCCACCGCCGTATTTCTATTCTTGGGAACATGCGCAATAGTCTGTTGATTGACCTGGGCGGTCAAGGCCTGCGCCAACATCTGGTAGCTCGGAAGTCAGCATGGTGGCTAGCTTCAGTGCTTGGGGCTCCTGGTGAGGTAGGGCTGGGCGATGCCCATAACCATTACCCTCATTGTGGCCTTCACCACCTACGTTCCTTCTCCCATTATTCCTCCTAGGAGCCATAATTTTGCAATCGCGAATAACACAAGTTAGAAGGATAGAGAGGCTTTTTCATTGCACGACATTGATCATGAAAAGAAGGGACCCATTTTCTTAAACATTTAGTAGCCTCTTCGTCATAAGTGTCACGCTTCACACCCACCAAAAAGACTCTACCTAACCGGCTTTCGGACTCCCAAGGACGTCAAACCATTGCTCTGATATCAAGTTTGTCAAAACTCGAGAGGGTATCCGAAACGTAGACACGGGACAAGGGATCCCGAAGAACCCTAAGTCAACCCATGGCATAAGAATTCTGCTCATTCAATAAACAAGAGCAAAAATTAATTTATAAGTTCGGAAGAAGTCAACCAAATATAACAATAGATAAGACATCCGAAAATGAATACATATCTAAGTCTGATAGCCTCTAATCTGAACGAGCTGATGGGACAACTTTCCCCAATAGCTCAATGAAGGAAACAAAAAGATATATGTCGATATAGCTGAGAAAGTCAGGTCCTCGAAAGATGAGGATTCACCAATGAGCAGTGCAAATCACGATAAGGGCTACGGACGGGGCTGAACACAGAGATTCCGGATCCTGCATCATGAAATGATGCAGCATAGAGTGTGCAGTTAGTACGGTGAGTGTAGTGGTATGTAAGGTAAGTAAATCCGCTAAGGCAATTAAAATCCTTTAAGGTGAATCATGTTGGTACATGCGGAGACTACACACAAGTGCATGTGGTTGAACAAGAAATAAAATGGCTCAAGTAAGCCAAGTATCAATCCCACAGGGACTGGACTACGGTATCAATTTAATCAAGTGTTAATAAAGTTTAACTCTAAAAATGCAGACAACAATGTGAAAGAGATTCTTATATTTAGTTTCCTAATTTATGCTAAGTCTAAAACGAATATACAATTTGAGTCTGATCTATGAGTATGAGCATGTTGAGGCTAAAACGAACATGTAGAGAAATAAATTATCGATACAATTTGATCTATCTTTTCTCTGGTTGCTAGTCAAGAATTATTGCCTATGAGTTAAAACTCTCGTATTTAACCCAACTTAAGAATCATGAACCTTCCACTACATTACAGCTGATAAAAAAATTCATGTTCCAGCATTCAAAACCGATTACGTAATTGACTATTACATAGGTATATTTTCTATCCTGAAGGTAAATCAATTCTCAATTTTCCCAAACTAAGAAAAGTTCATATCCTATCAATTTACAACTTCCCAATTTCGTGCTCTCTCGAGTGAAACCGGACTTTTTAGATGTACATTAACATTGACCAAATATTAATGCGGTAAGAACAAGAATTAATAGAACAACCATGGAAGAAAAGATGAAAAACCACATGATCAGTAATTACATTTCACTACAAATGTTCTTAACCTCGGCCAAGTGAATTTAGCACTCTCATTTGTGGATTGAACATCATCAAATGAGTGTAAATCATACAAACAATTGAAAGACGGGGAGAAAGAGATGAGAAAAACCTAAGATTTTCGTCCCCCAACTACTTGTAACTCACGTTCTTGCTCCACCAAGTCGAGAATATATAAAAATGAACCTAAGTGTGCTCTTTATACTAGTGGAAATTTTTCACTACAAATGTTCTTAACCTCAGCAAGAAGTGAATTTAGCCACTCATTTGTGGATTGAACATCATCAAATGAGTGTAAATCATACAAACAATTGAAAGACAGGAGAAAGAGATAGAGAAAAACCCTAAGATTTTCGTCCCCCCAACTGCCTGTAACTCACGTTCTTGCTCCACCAAGTCAGAATATATAAAAATGAACCTAAGTGTGCTCTTTATACTAGTGGAAATTTTTCCCGGTATAACAAGCAACGTGTCACGGAGTGCATCGCGGAGCACTGCCTCCGTGACACGACCCAAACGCGGAGGCTCTCTGGAAATTGCCTTCGGATGCAAAACTGCCGAGTGTAATCGCGCTGCCGGCGTGACACGCTGCACATGCAGCGCGTTGGCCTTCCTCTGTCACGCAGCTACCCCGACGTGGCACATTGTTGGGCGCACTGGAGTCTGCCTCTTCTCGCGTGCCTGGCAGGGGCGTGGCACGGCGCTGGGCGCGGTACACGCACGGCGTGGCACGCTGCCTGGCATGGCCGGCCTTGCCATGGCATGCTACTTGCCGACTTTCGCCATTTGCTCCCGACTCCATTCCTCTACTTCACCAACTTATAAATTAGTTCCTCAAAATCATTGAAANTACTTCACCAACTTATAAATTAGTTCCTCAAAATCATTGAAACCTACAAAACAAGGACTAATCATGTTGGTTAGCACCTATATTCACATTTATATAAAATAACATGAAAATGTATATAATTAATTAGATAAACAAGGTAAAACTAAGTTATAAAGTATCACTTGGACATGCTATTTTGCCCACGATCAAATCATACTTATCAAAGTCTTGTAAGGATAAAGAGAAGACCACATGCATTCATTATGAAATCGTACTCTCATGCTTCCTGATAATGCTTAGCTTTAGAACATCATGACTGACACGAATGACTCAAGTTGAACATGAAATCTATATCAAAAGCTAAAACATGCGTCAAACCTTACTTCTGGATCATGCATGCATAAAATAATCATGACAATGCTAAATATGCAATTTTGATGTATAAAAGATAGTGGGAGACTCATCACATAATCGACATACCACGATAGAGCTTACGTGGTCCCAACTATCACTCTTAAGTGGGAAGAGACATCCATAACCTTGCAAGGGAGATGGACGCTACCATGATATCGATATCAAGCTGAAGGGCCAATCAGACCGGGGATAGCCCACAAGGGAGGTCCCAATAAAATAAGTGTCATCCTACGTTGGCGCGTAGTTCTGGGGCATAGGGTAGTCGACCCTTAGCCCGCTTAGTGCTTGACTTTTCTCCCACAATATGCAATTCTCTACATCATATATAATGAATCTCAACATCGTCTATTGACGAAGCTCAACATTGTCTATTGACAAAGCTCAATATGAAATCATGCATCGATTGTACAACATATAAATATGAAGCTCAACAATATCTTTTCGACAAGCTTAGAATGAAATCATGCATAACTTAACATCGTATGAACGAAATGCGACATTGTCTATTGACAAGGCTCATAATGAATTCATGCATGGACTAAACATCATGTGAAATGGAGCTTAACATTGTCCTTGACAATGCTTGATGATAATGTACTTATCAATTAAGAATCACGCATATAAAAGGCTTTACTTCGAAACGTACCACAAGCAAGGATTCATAATAAGAGTTTGAGGGAAATTCATTTCAACCATGTGGTAAGCTCATATCGGGCAAAATCATTATTTGAAAACATCATATGGGCATCACCCAAAATATCACTACACTTGGTTCTTTTCAATCTACTTTGAAAACATCATCAAAATAATGGGAAAGGTTAGAAACATGCTTTTCATCATATATTCCATTATCATCACATTTATCACAATCACCACTCCTATGAGCTACCCTTACATGGGCGTTTTAGATTCAATTTTTAGAAAAACAATTTTGTAAAAAAAAAGGTTAGAATCCTCCCAAGCTTAGTAAATCATCAATATCAACTCAAATCAATCATGCCCATGAATGAGGATAGGAGAATCATGCAATTGAATGAAACCCCATACTTGATCATCTCAACAAATCACCATTTGGTAGGGAATGGGCATGGGTGTGGAAGGAAGCACCCACTCATGGCCTTACATACCTGGGAATGAAGAACCCTAACTCTTCCCAATTTTCCAGCTGAGATATCCCTTGAAAACCTTGAAGTTCTCCTCAATTTCCTCTCCTCAAGCGTTCAACTTGCATGCATGAAGTAATGGCCTAAGATAGATGATCCCCTGCTAAAAACCCTCTAAAACGAGCTCAAAACGACGTAGTTTAGGCCGTTAGAACATACGAATTACGCAAAATCCCTTAATGAAATTTCCCTAAAAAATAGATCTTACCCCGACCACGAGTCGTACCACCAAGTCATGACTCGTGGTTACCTCTCGTGGTCACCTCACTAGTTTTTCCCAACTTTTTGAATTTTACCATGACTGGCATACCATGACTCGTACCACCATCCTATGAGTCGTATTGTAAACCGTGGTACCATCCACCCAAACCAATACAACTTAACCACAACTCTTCACCATGACTCATGGATACATATTATGAGTCATACCACGACCCATGACGACTCAGCCTGTCACCCCTGGGAATTCCACCATGACTCCTAACCACGAGTCATACCTTTTCGTCATGATTCGTAGGACCATACGTGAAATTACCTTAGACTCCCGAATTTATTTCGACTCAAGTCATGAGTTGTAGGTCCTCACCAAGATTCGTACCTCGAGTCGTACTGGTGCAAAAATTCCAGGTACTCTGCAGTTTTAAATTTCAACTCCTGGGTCTATTCATAGGCCTCTTCCGGGGTATTACAGACTATGTGTTCCGGACGTCGAAAATTTGAGGGTTCGGATATTGTATGAGGCAAATAGAACCAATTATTCTATCCATCCAGGATCCACGAAGATGTATTGGGACTTGCGAAAAATCTATTGGTGTGATGGTATGAGGAAGGATATTGCGGAGTTTGTATCTAAGTGTCCAAGCTATCAAAAAGTGAAAGTCGAGCATCAAAGACCAGGAGGTATACTTTAGGATTTTAGCATTCCCACTTGGATGTGGGAGGATATAAATATGGATTTCATTATAGGCCTACCTCGTACTCGCCGAAACTATGACTCCATTTGGGTGGTGGTAGACAGGTTAACCAAGGCGGCGCACTTCCTACCGATCAAGACCACAGATTCAACGGATGAATATGCCAAGTTGTATATTCAGGAGTTGGTTCGACTTCATGGACTGCCCTTGTCTATTATCTAAGACTAAGGTACTCAGTTTTAGCGGTCATTTCAGAACGGACTTGAGACGCAAGTTAAGCTCAGTAAAACCTTCCATCATTAAATAGACGGCCAGGCAGAATAAACAATTCAGACCCTCAAGGATATGTTGAGGACATGTGTTATGGATTTCAAAGGTAGTTGGGATGATCATTTTCCCTTAATCTAGTTTGCTTATAATAATATCTATCACTCCAGTATCCAAATAGAATCGTTCGAGGCTCATTATGGGAGAAGCGTAGATCACCCATCAGATGGTTTGAGGTTGGTGAGGCAGCTATTATAAGGCCAGATTCAGTTCACAAGGCGATAGTGAAGGTTCAGTTGATAAGGGACCGGTTGGAAACTGCTCAAAGTTGTCAGAAATCATATGCCAATGTGAGGAGGAGAGACTTGGAGTTTTATGTGGACGACTGGGTATTTCTAGAGGTATCTCCCATGAAAGGGGTCATGTAGTTTGGGAAAAAGGAGAAACTTAGTCCCCGATATGTTAGTCCTTACCAGGTTTTGAGGAGAGTTAGTAAAGTGGCATATGAGTTGGACTTGCCTTAAGATTTAGCTTCAGTTCATCCCATGTTACATGTATTGCTCTTGAAAATGTTCTTGGGTGATCCAACTTTAGTAGTCCCTATAGACAGCGTTTCTGTAAGGGATAGCCTCAACTATGAACAAATTCCGGTGAAAATCTTAGATCATCAAGTCCATAATCTAAGGAACAAAGAAGTAGATTCAGTTAAAGTATTATGGAGAAATCAATATGTTGAGGGAGCTACGTTAGAAGCTGAAACGGATATGATGGCTAGATATCCATATTTTTTCTCTACCGGCTCAGTTCCAACTTGAGGTACCAGTTTTTTCCCTAAGACCCTGTCTAGTTTTTTTATGTTCAGCTCATGTGTGAAAGTTTCTTTTATGTTAATGAATGTGTATGTGAACTATAAGATCAGTTCAGCTATGTGGTTTTATTCAGAGGTAGTCATTCCGTGAAAATTTCAGTTAAAATAATTAGTATATGGCTGTAAATTGTATGTTTTTGTTTGTTGCTTGATTCCTACATTCGAGGGAAAATGTTTCCAAGGGGACATTTTGCAATACCCCTTACAGGCCTAAGAATAGACCCGGGAGTTGAATTTGAAAAGTGAAGAAAACTGGAAAAAACATCACAGGACGGGCGACTCGGATACCACGAGTCTCGAAAGAATTCGTGGAATGGGGGCTTCGGGGAAGCAGTGGTGACAACAGATGGTGTAACGACTCATTTCAAGGAACAACAAGTCATTATTACCAGTCGTTGGAAGGACTGAACTTAGGCTGAGGGGGAAACAACGGGGCATCCCACGATTCATGGTGAGAAGCAATGTCCCGTTTTTTCTAGTCATTGTTTGAGGATTGAGAATTCGAGTGCATCCAACGGATGGAGACCATGACACATTGGATGCCACCAGGAGTCATGGTGAGGCTCGTGGAAAGGAAAGTCAGATTTTTACAAGGACTTGACAACGGTCTATCCAGCGACTTGTCATATGAAGTAACGAGTCATCCTGACGAGTCGTTTGAAGGATCTGAGATATAATATGATGCAGTGGACCCAACAACTCGATACCAGGAGTCTTGGTATGTTGAAACAACCCGTTGGGTCGGTCATTGGTCCTTCCGAAGCAGTTTTCAGGGAAATAATTTTAAGGGCAGTTTTTACTTTTCCACATTTTAAGACCCTAAAACTACGTCGTTTTGGATATTTTCTGAGTGTGATAAGATGAGTTAAGTCCTTTATACATTCCCATTCTCATGCAAAAGCTTAGAGAGATTTTTGGGAGATTTAAGCTCTTTTACCCCAAGTTTCCGTCTATTTCTTTGTGGTTATTCAAGGAACTTCGCATCTATCCATTTTCAGGTATGTAGGGTTTTAGAATGGGTGAAATTATTCCTCACCCATGACCAATATTCATTTTAAATCATGAATCCTCCTATTCAACATCTATGGGGTTTTACCCAAATGCATGAAAATCTGATTTCTCTTTATGGGTATGATTTAATTGAGTTTTAATTATTGAATTATGAACGATGGGAAGGTTTTATATTATATTCTTTAAATCATATTTCAAGCTTTTTAAATCTAAAATGCCCATTTGATCAGGGTTCATGAAAGTTATGATTTAAGGAATATGCAATATTTTGAAATTATTTATGACGGAAAAGCATGAATTCAAGTTACCCATGTTTATGACCATATTTTGAAAGAATTGAGTATGATGAAGTATTGGGAAATACCTAAATGTTGAAGAATGATTTATGATTTATGAAGCGAATTACATGACCTATCAATTTATGATGTTGGCCGATGAAAAGGGCCTATGATTCTTGGTTAAGCATGTTTTAAAGGGGATCAATGAGGATAAATGTTATATTTTAGCCAATGAATCTTAATGCATAATGTCATTGATTTACGTATGAGCCCATATGCATGTTTTTGGGAGCCGTGTCTAGCACCAAGTAGCCCGGCGTTCAAAGGACTACGCCGGTGTCTCATAACCACGTGCCACCGTGGGTTTCTAATGATATATCGTATTGATAATGATCCCATCAAATGTGATATCACGCCTAATGCACGACCCTTTCCTGGTAAGCCAGGGTCGACTCTGCCCATTTGAGTGAGATAGTTGGGGCATCATGAAAAGCTCTACAATGATGGTGTCAGTTATGAAGAGTCCTCCCATTGTTCCGCATGTTTTATACATTGTTATATTTATGTTATTGACTCAATTTATATTTTGATAAAGTTACGTATGATTATGCTTATTAACGATTTGAAAGTCTTGAGCCTTATGTTTTCTTACGATGTTTATGTTACAAGCATGAAGTCCTTCTCCCATGATTATTTATGAGTTTATTTTACTTTTAACGTCCGTTTTACTTACCTTGCATACTCGAAACACTTCACGTACTGACCGCATACTCTCTATGTTGTATCGTTTCATGATACCAGATACGGATCTCAAGATCCTCCTCACCCTTAGTCCATCCTAGCTTTCGCTTTCAGCTTATTGGTGAGTCCTCATGTTCTGAGGGTCGTTTGACAGACTTTAATGTTATTTATGTTGCAGTATCGGTCTGGTTAGTTGGGGATGTTGTCCCTTCAATCCATCTTATGTATTAGAGGCTTTTAGACAAGAATGTAGTACTCAGCTATGTATATGTTTAGTATTTCCTGATGTTATGCTATAATTACATTTCTTTGACATTTTTATGTTTATCATTCGACTTATTTGAATGAGGTTAGTTGTATGCATGTGCCATGGGTCGACTTGGGGTCTCTTGTCCCGTGTGTATGATACGGGTGTACGTTCGGATTGTGACAAACTTGGTATCAGAGAAATAGGTTTGAAGTTTCCTAGGGTGTCTGAATGCCGCATTAAGTAGTCTTTTCCATGGGCGTGAAGCACGCAACACCTATGAAGAAGTGGCTACTAGACGTTCAGGAAATGTTCCCTTCTTTCATGTTCTATGTCGTGTGATGAAAAGCCTTTCCATCTTTCTAATTTGTGCTATTCACGATTGAAGAATTATGACTCCTAGAAGAATGAGTGGAAGGAGGAATGGAAGTGATGAAGGACACGGGGGTGGAAATGACCATGCGTATCAGCAAGCCCCACCTGTTCAGGACCCCCAGGCACTAGAGCCAGCTGCCCACGCAGTGTTTCAGATGGCTATTCAGATGTTGGCGTAGGCCTTGACCGGTCAGGTCAACTACCAGGCTGTTGCGCAGGTCCCACAGAATGGAAATGCAGCGGTAACTCGAATTAGAGACTTTTTGAGGATGGACCCTCCCGAGTTCACGAGATCAATGATGGATGAGGATCCACACGAGTTCATTGAAGGGATCTTGAAGGTCACTCAGGTTATGGGGGTGAAAATGGGGAGTGTGTTGACTTTGCCTCTTATAAGATAAAAGAGGTCACTCATATTTGGTGCAAGCAATGGAAGGACAGCAGGACAGCGGGAGCGGGCCCTATCAGCTGGGATGAGTTCCACATGGCTTTTCTCGACAGGTTCTTCCCTCGGGAGATGTGGGAGATGAAGGAAGCTGAGTTTGTGAACCTCAAGCAGGGAAAGATGAAAGTGCTGGAGTATTCGCTTGAGTTCACTCGTTCTTCAAAGTATGCCTCAGAGCTAGTGATGGATTAGACGGCCCGGATGAGCCAATTCGTTCATAGTGTGGCTGGTTTTTTAGACAAGGATTGCAAGACTGCCATGCATCACTAGGATATGGACTTTCCTCACATAGTGTCGTACACCCAACAGATGGAGGCGGCTCATGATAGGGAGAGGGGGGCAAAGAGGGCTTGGACGAATAGTCGTAGGTTTTTGCATAAGAGGTCCGGTGGTGGCTACCGCCCACAGCTCCCGCAAAGGTCACTAGCCCCAACACCATCATCAGCTAGTGTTCCATCTAGGCCCAGGAGTAATCAGAGGAACAGGGCTTCAGGGTCGAGGGATCAGTAGGCACCCAGTTAGAGTATACCTCTCTAGCCTATGGGAAGTGCGACAAGAGTCACACCGGAGAGTGCCTCCTTGGTTTAGATGTATGCTATGGGTGTGGTAGATCTTGGCATATATGCCAAGCGTTCCCATATGCTAGACAAGGTGATTATAGGGGTCGTGCACAGGCCATCAGGACAGTAGCAGCTCCGGCCCATTCCACTCCGTAGGGAGCACCGTCTAGTAGGGGTGGAGGATAATGCCAAAATCGATTTTATGCACTTGCCTCATGCCAGGAGCAGGAGACTTCGTCGGACGTGATCACTGGTATGTTGCATGTCTTTCATATTGATGTTTGTGCCTTGCTAGTTCCAGAAGCTACCTTGTCATTCGTGACTCCTTACATAGCTAGTTGCCTTGGAGTTAGTCCCGATACCTTGTCAGAACAATTTTTAATTTCGACCCCTGTTGGTGATTCGGTCTTAGCTAGATGAGTATATAGAGAATGCCCGATCACTGTGTTGCATAGGGTTACATTCGCAAACCTTGTAGAGTTATCCATGACTGACTTTAACATTATTCTTGACATGGATTGGTTGTTTGCATGTTATGCTTTGATTAATTGTAGGACCCGTACAGTGGAGTTCCGTTTTCTGAGTGAGTCAGTGTTGGAGTGGAAGGGTACTTCAGCGGTACCAGCAGGTCGATTTATTTCCTACCTTAAGGCAAGAAAGATGATCTCTAAAGGCTGCTTACCACCTAGTTAGGGTTAAGGATGTGCAGTCGATACCTCGACTATTCAGTCAGTTTCGGTGGTGTGCGAATATCTGGAGGTGGTTCTTGATGATTTGGTCGGTGTTCCTCTAAAGAGGGAAATTGATTTCGGTATTGATCTATTATCCGATACGCAACCTATCTCTATTCCTCTCTACAGGATGGCCCCAGTCGAACTAAAGGAATTGAATGACCAGTTAAAGGATATGTTCGATAAGGGTTTCATTAGACCGAGCCAGTCTCCATGAGGTGCACCAGTTCTAGTTGTTCGGAAGAAGGACAGTTCCCTTTACATGTGTATTGACTAATAGGCAGTTGAACAAAGTTATCATCAAGAACAGGTACGCCTTACCCAGGATCAATGATTTGCTTGACCAGCTTCAAGGTGCCAATGCTTCTCCAAGATTGATCTCAGGTCCGGGTAACACCAAATCAAAGTTCGGGAGAGTGACGTCCCGAAGACCGCGTTCAATACTCGGTATGGTCACTATGAATTTATTATGTCTTTTGGATTAACCAATGCCCCTACAACTTTTAATGAATAGGGTGTTCAAGGCATATTTGGACATGTTTGTTATTGTGTTCATTGATGACATCTTGGTATACTCACGGAGTGAGAAGGAGCATGCCACGCATTTGAGAATAGTGCTGCAAATCCTCAAGGATCGTCAACTATATATAAAGTTTAGCAAGTGTGAACTTTTGCTAAACTCGGTGGCATTTCTGGGTCATGTGGTATCAAGAGAAAGCATAAGGGTAGATTCCCCGAAGATCGAGGCGGTGAAGAATTGGCCTGGATCGGTGAATCCTTCAGAAATTCAGAGTTTCTTGGGCATAGCAGGCTACTGCCGAAGATTTGTTGAGGGATTTTCACCAATTGCAACCCCATTGACAAGGTTGGTTCAGAAAAAGGTGAAGTTCCAATGGTCAGATGCTTGTGAGAAAAGCTTCCAAGAATTTAGACCCGACTCACTTCAGTACCAATATTTACTTTACCTGAGGGTACTGATTGCTTTGTAGTATATTGTGATTCTTTGAGAGTCGGACTGGGATGTGTGTTGATGCAGTGTGGGAAGGTAATAGCATATGCCTCAACACAACTGAAAGTTCATGAAAAGAATTACCTGAAAGTTCATGAAAAGAATTACCCAACCCATGATCTTTAGTTGACCGCAATGGTGTTTGCATTGAAGATATGGTCAGATTACTTGAATGGGGTCCACGTTGATGTATTTACTAATCACAAGAGCTTGCAATATGTGTTCACACAGAAGGATCTAAATCTTCGGCAAAAGAGGTGGTTAGAGTTACTAAAGGACTACGACCTTAGTGTTCTCTACCATCAGGGCAAGGCTAATGTGGTTACAGATATGCTTAGTAGGCTCTCTATGGAGAGTGTGTCCCACGTGGATGAGGGAAAGAAGGAGTTGGTGAGAGATGTCAATCCACTTGCAAGGTTGGGATTTAGACTGATCGACTCGACTGATGGCGGCATTATTGTGTAGAATGTGTCAGAATTGTCCTTACTGGATGAGGTCAAATCTAAGAAAGATGAGGAAGCTGAAGGAAGCAGTGCGGAGTCAAAAGGTGGAGGTTTTCTCCTAAGGGGAAGATGGTGTGCTACAATACTAGGGTCGACTATGTGTTTCGGACGTGGATAATTTGACGGTTCTGATATTGCATAAGGCACATGGTTCCAGATATTCTATCCATCCGGGAACCACGAAGATGTATTGGGACTTGCGAGAAATCTATTGGTGGGATGATATGAAGAAGGATATCTTGGAGTTTGTAGCTAAGTGTCTAAACTGTCAGCAAGTGAATGTCAAGCATCAAAGGCCGGGAGGTGAACTTCAGGATATTAGCATTCCCACTTGGAAGTGGGAAGAAATAAATATGGATTTCATTACAGGCCTACCACGTACTCGCCGACACTATGACTCCATTTGGGTGGTGGTAGATAGGTTAACCAAGGCAGCACACTTCCTACAGGTCAAGACCATGGATTCAGAGGATGATTATGCCAAGTTGTATATTCGGGAGTTGGTTCAACTTCATGGAGTGCCCTGGTCTATCATGTCAGACCGAGGTACTCAGTTTACCTCTCAGTTTTGGTGGACTTTTCATAAGGGACTTGGGACGCAAATTAAGCTCAGTACAACCTTCAATGCGCAAATAGATGGTCAGGCGGAACGAACCATTCAGACATTCAAGGATATGTTGAGAGCATGTGTTATGGATTTCAAAGGTAGTTGGGATGATCATTTGCAATCGAGTTTTCTTATAATAACATTTGTCACTCCTGTATCCAAATGGCACCGTTTGAGGCTCATTACAACCCAAAACACTGGAAATTCTTGCACCTAACAACAACCAGTAACAATGACTCATTACAACCCACAACGAGGAATTGGAAGGCCCGTTGTATGCCACCTGCTGAACCCAACCTCTTCCAATGCTTGCTAACAACGGCTCGTTATTCCCAACAATGAGTCATTTTGTCGTTCATTGTCTCCACATCCATACAGCCTTCCCCAACCAACGACTGCATACAACTACCCATGGTTTGGTTCCATAAGCCATTAGGTCGCCCATTGTTATACCCCGAAAATCCAAGGATCATACCCGGGAGTCAAACAGGGAAAAATTGGGAAAATATTGTAGAAGTGTAGGATGAGTCACTAGATGACTCGTAAGGAGACCCCACGAGTCGTCAGGTGGCTTGTTGGGAGGCTGGAATGGGATGAGAAGATGAGGTCCCCACGGGCGTAGGAACGACTCGTGGTCAGCTACCATGAGTCGTCAGGTCTCCCGTGGGGTGTGATTGAGGGTTACCTGGGAGGTCTGACAAGTGCACATAATGGTTGGGACCCCACGGGTCGTGGCTAGTCCCAACGACACGAGAGGTGAGTCATGAGCAAGCCTGTGGAAATTTAATTAAGGTGCCAAACAGAAAGAGTTGAAGAATACTTCCTTGGACCTGCTTTGCACCTACGTGCAGCAAGTCCTCACCTGCAAAATGCAGGTTCCAACGCAAGTAAGCTGAGATTCCTCCAAAGGGCAGAATCGTTCAAAGGACAATTACGTACTTGGGAAGATTCCAAGGGAATTTTGGGGATCTCTACAAGGAATATGTGCACTTGGATGGACATTACATTACATCATACTATACAACATTAAAGAGAAGAGATATTGATATAGAGGGTACAATTTAGTATTTTCTTCTTCGTCTTCCTTATGAGAAAACACCATTGTTGCAGATACAAAGCTGGAAATCATTTTAATTTCTTACTGTGAATGGATTTGAGGAATTCCTCTTTGGTGTAATTTCATTTTCCCTAATTATGAGCAACTAATTTATCTTCTAGGTGTGTATGTGAATGATGGGCATTTAGAATTCACTGGGTATAGACTAATTGATCTTAGAATTGATTATAATGCATGAATCTATTGATATTTTTGAGTTTTTATCTAAAAATTAATTATTGCAAATATTAATTGATTTCTCTAACTTTGATTTTGCTTGAGAAATAGAAGAGAATTTGGGTAAGAATTCAATAGTGAGGATTTGGAGCTTTTAATCTATGCATTGGAGCTAGAAATAGTCTATACCCAATTCATGCTCCATTTAAGGGCTAGAGCTAAAAATAGTTTATGCCTACTCAAGCAATGTTTGGTTGTTTTGTGGATCTTGATTTTGGGGTTTGAGGAAACCCAAAATATACACACCCTTTTGGTTGAGAAACATAGACTACAGCTAAAACCAAAGCTATCCATGCACTAATTGACTCTAAGGCTCTTAATCAATACCTATCAAGATGATACCCAATCAAATGCACACCTCTAATCTCTCTAATCTTGTTAAGAACAATTGTGTTCCCCTTCTTTGATTTTAATTTAGATTTGATACTTCTTCAAAGCAATTCCCTAAATTTTTACTTTATGTTTAGACATGATGCTTGTTTTTGTGAATTAACTTATAACATTTGGTGAATCTAGCCTCTAATCTCTGTGGGAAATCGACCCTGGCTCTTGTTGTGTTCTTGTTATGAAAATGACCATAGCCACCTCCTTAATTGGAGTGTTGTCGGGCGCTTGTTTTCCAAACGACCATAGCCACCTCCTTAATTGGAGCGTTATTTTGGGCATTATCAAAAATGGTGTCGTTGCCACAGATTGAAAATTGATTGCCATTTTTTGTTTGTTGATTCACATTTATATTACATCTTATTTTATTTTACATCATTTTGTTTCCTTCGGTATTTGAATAGGTGACATGATGAACCATCACAATGAGGGAGGTGTCGTTCACCTACCTCCAATGGCGGGGAATGTCGTATTCCATATTAATAGCACCATGCTTCATCTCCTACAAATAAATGGCTTATTTTTGTATGTTTTCCAATCCCTGACTATGAGCAATGTGAGCCAAGAATCTGTATGGTTGAGGGTATTACCTTTTACCCTGACAGGGGAGGCTACAATTTGGCTTGAAGAACTTCCCGTAGGGGCAATATCTTCTTTGAATGAGTTACTTGATTCTTTTCTTTATAGAATTTCTCCCTCGTGCCAGATGTTACAATTGAGAGATGAGTTCACTAGTTTTGAGCAAGATCATGGTGAACCTCTCTATGAGGTATAGCTAAGATTTAAGAGAAAAGTTGCACAATGCCCAACCATGGCCTTCCGGGTGACATGCTCCTTCAATACTTCTATCACTCATTAGATTCTAGCAACAAAACAATCATCAACACTCTACCTCAGGGTGCTTTAATAGATCAAACTTTCAAGTTTGCTAAATTCTTTCTTGAGAAAGCAGCTAGAACAAATCATGCACGGGATACAAGGGGTGCCAAAGGGATAGGGGGTGTTACCTCCACAAACATATTTGAAGAGTGGAAGAGGAAAGGCGAAGGAAAGGATAGAAAAATGGTAGCTATCATGGAACATCTACAAATGCTTACTAGAAAAGTGATGGAAACAAAGGTATGGAGTGTGAATGCAATTGGGACAGTTGAAAGAATGGAACAAATTGATGATGAGGTTTATTCCTCAATGATGAAAAAGTGTGTGTTGTGGCGAACCAAGATATGGGTTCCCATCCTAGCCATCAAGAAGCAAGTCAAAGCTCTTGGAAACAGGGATATGGGAATCAAGGTTAGGGACTATGAGCAGGCAGCTAATGGGAGAGACCGAGAGAGAAAAGAGTCTATAAAATCAAAAATTGAAATCATGGTTGAAAAGATAGTGGTATCAACCAATTTGGATGTTCGGGAATTAAAGTATGATCTATTGACTCTTACTCAAACTGTGGAATCTCATTCCATTTCCATTAGGCACCTTGAAGAAAGAAAAAATCGATTGGCATCCCAAATTAAGACGGGAATAGGTGTGGATGTGAAGGGTCTATTTGTTGGAAAGGCCACCACGAATCCTGAATGTGTTGGGTGTTATGAGGAAAACATTATCAGAGGTGGCAAGCCTCTGCACAATAGGGTGGAGGATGTTTATGTAGAGAGTGCAAGTGTTGAGGATCTTAAATAGATTGATGAGTTCCGGATGCGAGCTTATGAGGGTGCTCCCTATATAACTCTTGAATGAAACACTTTCATGATTAGAGGATATTAGAATGGGAGTATTGGGTGATTTTATTCAACTCAAGGATCTGTTTTCACGCGAAAGCACATGTAGTCGTACAAGTAGTAAAGTGGCTCTCGCGAGCTGGATGCCGAACCCACAAGGACTAAACTTTCAGTGAATAATCAAACTTAAGTATTAATCTCGAGTTTCATAAGTGCAATTGTAACCAAGACTTTTTTTGTTTATGAGTCTAAATTTAACTATCAAATCAAAGAAGAACTAAATTGAGTATTAATCAATATCAAAGAGGAATCCAGGGTTAAGGCTATTAATCACATGTAGCTATCATTCTCATTGGTTCAAGTAGTTATCTTCACAGTTGATTCACAAGAGTAA
Organism: Datura stramonium; assembly: GCA_018107945.1. Classification (NCBI taxonomy): domain Eukaryota; kingdom Viridiplantae; phylum Streptophyta; class Magnoliopsida; order Solanales; family Solanaceae; genus Datura; species Datura stramonium. The sequence goes on from JACEIK010001856.1 coordinate 187,980, forward strand.
TTCCATGTTTAAGATCTTTCGGGCCTCTAAAAATCTATTCGAATTAGCCTCACAACTACATCATTGAGTCGGAATGAGATAACCTAATTCATATGCATTTATCTTGAGTTGTGGTTTACGGGGTTAATTCCCTTAATTATGGTCTTTCAAACCACTAATCATTTAACCTAGAATTGACTACACAACTACATCTATGAGTGGTGATGTGAAAATCAAATTCCAAGTGTTTAATACCCAAGCGAGGAGTATTAGGTATATTTTTATCCTAAATGCAAATCAAGTCTTGAAGACAAGAACTCATTTCTTGCATTCCTTAGTCTATTCTCACATTTTGTCCTTTTGGGTTTTACACAAGAATCCTAAATATATTCAAATGGTGATCAATCAGTAGAATAGTAAAGAAAGAATGCAAGACAATTAAAGATGAAGAAACTTGAACCAAAACAAGAATTATGCAAACGCGTTCATGTCATGTGGCCTCAACTCTCGAATAACAGTCTAAGCTACTCATAGTTTACATGAATTCATAATATAGATACCATCCATGTATAAACAAGAGTGAAAAATAACTGAGAAAATAACCCTAGGTAGAGTTTTCTTCATCACTCCTATTCTCCTCCTCGTCCTTCTCAAAATATGACGTGATATCTAAAAGTAATGCCTACGTGTTCAATTTACAGAAGTTAAAATTTTGCCTGTCGAAAATCACCTCCATGACATGCTTCCTAGCATGGCAAGGAAATGGCTTGACGGGCCTATCGCGCATGCCTACTAGAAATTGGCCTTGGCATGGAATGATGCTCGACATGGGACAACTCCTAGCGTGCAGTTCGCCCAGCATTACACGGCACCTAGCGTGCTATCCACCTGGCGTGGCAAGGTGATGAGTTTGAAATTCACCAACTCATTAGGTCCCTAATAATAATTTTTTGCTTAGTTTTTGAGTCATTAGCAAATAAAGCACGAAATCGAGCAAAACACATTGAATTTGAGAAGAAATTTGATGATTTAGAATATGAAGGAGAGGATCCAAAGATAAGGGAATATTTGAGCTTAAAAATAGGTGCAAGGACGTGTTTTGAATCGGCTAAATGCGGATCTGGAAGGGAGAAACGTGTGCGAAACGCCAAAGCTACTACCCAGACGGCTAAACAATCGGCCCTTGCAGAATGGCACCGGCTAAATTCCCCTAAACTGCCGGTTCCCCCCTGTCAGGCACTATTTTCAACCAGCCACAATTTGGCTCTTCACGAATTGCCACCGGCGAAACGCAGGTTCCTCGCCAAGGAGGCCATGTAATGAAGGGTAAAAAGGTCCAAAAATGTCTCAAAAGAATATAGAAGCTCCAAGGACATTTGGGGAAAGTTGTACACAAGAAAGTAAATATATATAACCTCCATTGTACACCAACCAAAGGGGGGATTCATTCATTTATCAATTTAATCATATAGACTTCATCTTCTTCATAGAATTTTTTGTAGAATTTTTTTTCCATAGATTTGTAGAGTTAGATCATACTTTTCTTCTTCTTTTTCTTTAACTCATTTTGGGGGAATTCCACCATTGTTGTAAGAGCTTTTGAAGCAAATTTTTGAAGCTAATGAAATGAATTTGAGGCGAATCCTCTTGGTATCTTCGCTCTATCTTTAAATATGCTTGACTAATTTTCTAGCTAAAGGTATATTCATGGTGAGTTTGTTAATTTGATTTGGTTTTCATAAATTACTCTTGGATTCTTATTGAATTATATATCTATTATCTTCATCCAAGTTATAATTGCTAAAATTGATGGTTGCAAACATTAATTGTGCTTTACTTTTCTTGCTTTTGCTTCAAAGAGAGAGCTGAGAACTGGGTGAGAAGGTAATAGTGAGGAATTGGAGTGTTAGTGTGTGGGATTAAGCTAGGGATAGTTAAGACCCACATTTTCACTCCATTAAAGGGATAAGATAGAAATATCTAGTCCTTTCTCAAGCTTTTGTGGTTGATCACTTGATTTGGCTTTGGAGTTCAAAGAATCCAAGGCATAAACATTCTCGCGGTTGGAAAACAAGAGAATATGAATTATCCACTTCTATCTATGTTAATTTTTAGTCTAAGGCATTGAATACATTCTCGATTTAATTGTGATCTCATATATAGAATGTCCCTAGCCTCTCACTTGTGATTATTTCAATTGGAATTCCCCGCAATTAGTTTTAGTTTAGAATTAGATAGTTATTCCCTTTAATCTCCCCCAATTTTACTTTTCAAATGTTGAACAATTATGCGCTCTAGTTTTAATTAGTTTATAACTCTTGAATTATCAACTCAATTCTCTGTGGGATTTGACCCCGATATCTGTCGAGATATTATTTTTGATACAACGACCTTTTACACTATTTTGTAAAAGAGAAGTGTAGTTGTACGTTATCAAAAATGCCGCCATTGTTGGGGACCAAGCAATGTATATTGCATCTTGTGTTTATTGGCCCTTAAAGTAAGGAGGTGCTTTGGCCTTGTTGTTATGGCATACTCTAAGATGAAGCCACCTTGATCTTCCTCCTCAATTTCCTCCATTGACTTGGTCTCCTCATTCTCCATTTTGTCAACCAAGTTCAATGTTGAAAAATGATAAGAGGGTGGTATAAGTCGCTCCCCTTTCAATCATGCTTCTTGCTTGACATCCTCCTCTTCAAGTGCACTAGAGTCCTTGAGCGTGATTTGTTGGATGACATTTGGAGACTCTAGTGTCACTTCTTCAACTTTCGCATCTTGCATTTTTACAATGTTGGTTGGTTGGAACACTTCTATGACTTCTTCAACACTCACCTTGACTCCTTCTTCATCATCATTTTGAGCTTCCTCCCATGAGTCAAGTTGAACTATACCCCATTATTCACTTCTTCTTGTTATGCTCCTTAATCTCTCCTCCACTTTTTCTTTTAGAGATTTACCATTCTCTTCTTGAGGAGTTGATGATTCCATGGGCATGAAGGGGTTGACATTCTTTTTTGCATTAGACTCCCACTCCAAAAAGGATTGGAGAATGGCTTCTATGCCCCCACATGTACTTCTCCTTCCTTCACTTGCCATGGCTTCATTCCTTTTAAGCTTAGGAGCAAAACTTCTATCATAGTCATTATAGCAAGAAGTGACCCCATTTGGGCATCCATCCCAATTTCTCCCATGACTACCACATAATGTGCATCTATACTCATCATAGGAAGGAGAGGGTGAACTCATCTCCCTTTTAGGGGCATATTTGTAATCTTTCCAATAGTGTGGTCCTCCAGATGTGACACCCCAAAACTGGGGTAGGGCGCAACTGACACTCCATTCATGATTGATCGAGAAGCCGGCTATATGAAATCTGTAACTATAACATTTAGGTCATCCAGGCCACCTTTCACAATCAACTGAAGAATAAACTAGACCCATAAGGTCTTAACAATACGGGGTAAACAATCGAAATGCAACTAAGGCAATTAGTCTGCTAAACCAAGCAACAATAAGCCGACGAGGACACAAATTGAATAACACTGTACATACTAAGTCCACAAAGCCTCTAAAGAGTTAACTGACTAATGGTCGGAACAGGGCTCTGACCTACCCATAACTGCATCTCAAAACTCAAGCATAAATAACTAAGCCCTAGCTCCAGGAAGAAAGGAGCATACCAACCATCTGTTGATCTCACAAACCTACTCAATGGCCATCTGACCTCTACTTGAACTGCGGCACAAACGCGGTCCCCAAGAAAGGACGTCGGTAAGAATGAAATGTACTGGTATGTAAAGGCTGAAACTGTAACCATTAAATAACAATCCTGTAATAACTGACTTAGCACATAAACATATAAAGGATAAATATAACCTAGAACTACGCACGCTTTGTAATTGATAACAACTTACTAAACATAATTGAACTCAAGATAATTGAACTGAGGAATAAGGAATAGTAACATCCTGGAATCCTTGAAACTGAAACCTGATAATAACTCTACAGGCGAGATGAAAATGCAATTAATAAATGCACAAGAAAGAAACTATAATATGTAATGCCAACGACCAGCCAATCGTAAATCCATATATAAAATTCGTCCATAGGTGTACCACACCGGGAAAAATAAAAATATCTCCATCAAATGTACCACACTGGGGTAATATAAAAAAAGATCTCCAGTCGGTGTACCGCACGAGGGTAAAATAAAAATATCTCTGACCGATGTACCACGCGGGTAAAAATAAAAATATCTCGGCCGATGTACCATACCGGGGTAAAATAAAAGATCTCCGGCCGGTGTACCACACCGGGGGTAAAATAAAAAGCAAATATTAATCACCATCATAAATGGGTGTAGAGCTCATACAAACTATACGAATGCGAAAACCATAAAATATGTTGATCGGTAACTATAACATGTCAGGATCTTACCACGACCCTAATACAATTATGCCACTTTTTATAAGTCTTTCATTTAGCATTTAAATACATATATATGTTGTGAATGAATTCTAGGGAAGTTCCTAGAACTTAAATATCATAAAGACATGTGTAGACTCACATTCATGATTTTAAACATATCTAACAATTCAACACAAGGAATGAAGGAATCACTTAACCTAACATTTCTAATAACAATTTTAGCATTCATTTCATGCTTATACTTGTTTGACTTTCATACTTTCTTATCAAGAATTGTGAGGCATGTACCACCTCATTCATTGCACATCAGATCACATCTCGAGGTAACTTCTGAGCGGAAGACATAACTTGTGTATCTCTCAAACTGGATCTCTTTAATATATACAAATGCTAGGAAACTGTCTAGGGGCTGCCTTAAGATGCAAATAAAGACTTATAGTCATGCTTCAGACAACGTAGGAAAGATCATGTGGAACATTGCAATATATGGAGCTTAGAAAAGCTTAGGCATTATAAACTATTTAGAAGCTTCAAGAAAAAAATCCTTTAAAACAGAGAAAGTTACTTCAACTCATAGAACAAATAATCAAAAATAAGTGTTTAAAAAGGACAGTAGAAGAACTTCTCCTTAACTTGAGTCTCTATCTTAAAATATTCGATTCTAATAATTTCTTAAGTTAACTTTTCTTGGCCTTCCATTAGCTTAACACAATGAACATAACAACCAGCTTCATTTATAACCCTTTTTGCTAAATGTTATTAGAACAGGGTAAATCTTCTTGGCTATTTGCCTAACTCATTAAAAATCATCAACACTTATCATCTAAAAACAACCTTTGGATTTACTTTTCGTATTCATCATAAATTCATTTCCAACGGGATTCGTAATTCCCTACTTAATTATTTACTCTCGTGTTCATTATTACAGCAATTTCTTATACACTTACCTTTTACCTAATTTCCAACCTTATCTCTTAAAAATCGTCTTGTTCATATTTAACATCTCTCAAAGGTTCTTCAAATCAACTATGGACAGAGAGCATATAACTCACATTTTACCTTAAAAGGTATAATATTTACTCTTACCTCTCCATTGCTCGAGCCTCAACCTTTACTCTTAGGTTGATTTTTCTTCCACATCTACAACTTTCAAAGAACATGCGACGTGTCTTCTTAAAGCCTTAAGAAATTCTTAGAGATCTAGATCAACTCAAAACTCTAATAAAACATATAGCAACTTTAGAAAGGTAATCCTTGCTGCTGGCGTGTAATTTGAACGTAAGCATAAATGCATATACATACATATATATATATATCAGTTTTTTATAACCTGTTAATATCAATCTATTGTTCATAACCTTCCAATAAAGATGGTTCCATAGAAATATCAATAGTTTATCCATTCGGGCCCTATTTTCCATGTTTAACGTATCGATTAATTTAGAAACGCAGTAATTAGTCGCTTAGCTTGGGAAGAGGGATCGGTGAATCATCTCATGGCCCTAGGTACCTTAAAACATAAATATAATAGGGTAGGTAACTGTCATAAGTAAATTCCATTTCGTTACCCTCGTTAGCCCTTATTGAGTTAAAACTAGACTTCAATTATAAGGTTTGTACGTATCATCGTCTTTCCGTGCTTACCAAATTTCTTAGAAACCATAATGTGAAAAAACTTTGACACCACAAATACATAATATAATGTAAAGGACCAGCTCACCGTGCCTGGCCCGGGGGACTTCGAACTCAAATATACAACTATACCATAATAGAAGGCAATTTCCCTCTCCACTTCCCATTCATTCGTTCCAACTCTTTAGCAAATACACAACTTAATACCAAGTAATTCTAACAACTGGGAGGAACCATAATATGCTACTACAGAAACTCAAGTATAGGGAAATGTTGGATTAATCCTCGAACATGAATTCGTGCTTGAGAATCAAGAGATAAAGAATGCCTTACATATGTTCTCCGATGAACTTTCTCTAGCTGATTTCCTATTTCGATGATCAGCCTTCAACCTCCTTAATCTGAGTAACATAGGACAATGATAATCTTAATCTATAGCACAAATTCAGACAAAATAACTAAACAATGGCAGTGACAATAGCAACAACAACACACGGCAACATCAACAACATAGCCATTTTTGCTACTTGTTTTCACTAACTTTTAAAGGATAAAGGGAGAAACAAGAAAATTTTACCTTAGTTATACTGTAATTCTTTCCCTCAATATGAAGTATAATTCAATCAAAATAAACAGCCAAAATCTAAGAAAAATGAGCAATACTTAGCTCATAAACAGTCCATCGGCAGCTCACTTAGGCGCGATTTCCTAGGTTCGCTTTACAATTTGAGAGGTTTGAAAGGGGTAAAATTCTTACCTTTTGCCGGGATTTGTTCTTGGTTAAAAATAGGAGTAATTGACCTCTTGTCCATAAATACAGAAACCTTGCTGTCCAAAATGCCACAAAACAGTTCACCAATACACCAAACACACCTCCAACTTCTAGTCTTGTAATAAAAATTAAAGCAAGGATAGTAGTAGAATCCTTACCTTTTATACGTGTGTTTCATCCCTACCAAGAGTGAACGTATATGTAGCATACGAAATCTTCAAAAATGCAGCAAATTCACCACAGCAACACTGCCCAAGTGGAGCCAAAACAGCCACCAACACATCACCTTCACCTTATGGTAGATCCCTTCACTTAGCTTTAGTTTAATGGAGTTTAGCTTAGTGTTTTCCTTAGTTGTTTGCAGTAAATTTGAGATAATTTCAGAGGATAAGCAGGCACCTTAATTTTGGAAACATTGAAAATGATTTGATAAGTCATGACTTAAAATATAAAGCAAGTAGGGCGGTGGCCTCCTTGCTGCCCGACAGTGTCACGGTAAGCGTCTATAACTTTTTACTCGAACTTCGATTGGCCAATTGTTTTGATTTCTGAAAACTAGACTAAAGACCTTTAATTTTATTGGTCTTGGGCCTTCCTAATTAATTATATACTAGGGGATATAGTTATTTAAAGTTGACCCTTATGAACTTCACATACTATTCTAGGTTTCGGTTCGTACACATTTTCTTATGGCATCTATGGCAAATATACAACCCGTACTTCCCTTAACACCCATACAAACATCAAATAATTACTAAAAATTTTTCTGAGGTATAACACCACCATAGGGATATGGGTTATCATAATAAGGGTTGCTACCAAGCGGACCTTCTTTCATTCCATGATGCCATCATTCAACTACAAACAAACAAAAACAAAAAAAAAGCAAAAAAATGTAAACAAAAATGCAAAACTAGTTTAGAATAAATAAATAATTAATGGCTTATCACAACTCAATTCTGACTTAGCGACACCATTTTTGATAACGTCAACTACACTCCTCTTTTACGAAGAGTGTAAGCAGTCCGTTGTATCAAAACAATGATCCCGACGGATGTCGAGGTTGAATCCACAGAGAATCGAGTCAATAATTCAAGAGTTATAAACTAATTCAAACTAGAGCACATAATTGTTCAACATTTGAAAATTAAAATTGGGGGAAATTAAAGGGAATAACTATCTAATTCTAAACTAAAACATAATTGGGGAGTACAATTGAAATAATCACAAGTGAGAAGCTAAGGGACATTATATAGATGAGATCACAATTAAAGCGGGAATTTCTTCAATGCCTTATACTCAAAATTAACATAGATATAAGTGGATAATTCACATTCTCTTATTTTCCAACTGTGAGAATGTTTATGCCTTGGATTCTTTCAAACTCCAAAGAGAAATCAAGTTATCAACAACAAAAGCTTGAGGAAGGACTAGCTATTTCTGAACTAGCCCTATTCAATGGAGTGAAAATGTGGGGCTTAACTATGCTGGCAATTCCACACTAACACTCCGAATTTCTCACTATTACCTTCTCGCAATTCTCACTTATCTCTTTCAAGAAAAACAATAAAAGTAAAGTACAATTAATATTTGCAACCATCAATTTTAACAATTATAACTTGGATGAAGATAATGGATCTATAATTCAATAAGAATCCAAGAGACATTTATGAAAATCATTAATTTAACAAACACACCATGAGTATACCTCTAGCTAGCAAATTAGTGAAACATATTTAAAGATAGAGAGAAGATACCTAAAGAATTCCCCTCACATTCATTGCATTAGCTTCACAAATTTGCTTCACAAGATCTTACAACAATGATTGGAATTCCCCAAAATGGGTTAGAGAAAATAGAAGAAAGGTACTATCTTAACTCTACAAATCTATGGAGAAAAGATTCTACTAAAAATTCTATGAAGAAGATAAAGTCTAGATGATTAAATTTATGAATGAATGAATCTCCCCTTTGGTTGGTGTAAAATGGAGGTTATATATTTTTACTTTCTTGTGTACAACTTTTCCCAAATGTCCTTGGAGCTTGTAGATGCTTTTGAGACCTTCTGGGCCTTTTTTACCCTTCATTAGACGGCCTCTGCAGCAAGGCCGGCGTTTTTCCGGTGGAAATTCGTGAAGAGCAATACGTGGCTGGTAGAAAAAGGTGGTCTAGCATGGGAGAACTGGTTGTTGTGGGGTGTTTAGCCGGTGCCATTCCGCAAAGGGGCAGGTTTTAGGCGATGCGACGTGCTTTGGCATTTAGCCCTTCCAGTTCGCGTTTGCTTCGATTCAAAACACGCTCTTGCATATTTTTAAGCTCAAATCTTCCCTTATCTTTGGCTCCTCTCCCTCCTATGCTAACTCATCAAATTTCTTCTCAAATTCCATGTGTTTTTCTCAATTTCATGCTTTCTTTACTAACATGAGGTACCTACAAAGAATTCAAGAGAAAGGGCATACAATCCACATAAATGACTCAAAAACTAAGCAAAAACTCATGATTAGGAACCTAATGAGTTGGTAAATTTCCAACTCATAACAAGGCATAGCGCGCGGAGTGCACTGCCCTTGGCACTTCCTCTCCTTGCGGTCGCATTGGCATGGCATGTTGCACAGCGCCTTTGCTAACTTTGTCGTGGCAACTTTATTTCTAGCCTCTTTCATGTTTTCCCTTGGGATTTCATTCCATGCTTCCATCTTTCTCATGCACCTTCATATTTAGCCTCATCCTTGATGTTATCCGCCTACAAAATAGGCTAATCACATATGTTAGTCTATGCGCACATTTTTAAGCACAATACATGAGATTACACTTAAGTTAATATGCAAATAAGGCTAAAACATGGGTATAAAATAGCACTTGGGCATGTAAATATGTCCAAGATCACTACCCTACACTAAAAGCCTTGTTCGTCCTCGAACAAATCCTTTATATCTCATGTTACAAGAAAGTTCACACATTACCTAATGAAGCAAGACTACTCAAGTCAAGGCTTCATGAGTGACTTAGATGCCAAGTTCATATCAAGCAAGTTATTTATTCCACGCTTAATTTCATGAATAACTAGTTAAGACTTCTAGCCTCAAGAACCGACTCTACAACCTCAGCAAACTCATGTCAATTATCCAATCAAGAAGTCACATATACAACCTATCTTTCATCAAACATGTGCCTCACACAAGAGAGTAACCCATTGAAGTCATAAATATACACATTTATACCAGTTATGAATATATGAATAACAATCATGCTCACTCTCACAAAGAATTCACATGCAAAATGCAATGACCAATATGCTTTCCTTTAGTGTATTACTCCACTAATATAGGAACTTCTAATAGTAAAATCAAGTAGGATTTTACTAGTCATAATATAAACTAAGGGAAAGGTAGGTATTATTCTATCCATGGTCACTATTTTCCTTAGCGCTATTAATACATCACTCTTTCTCATTTAGCACACTCATTTCTCTGTCTCCAACTCTTGCTCTTCTCTTCTATCACTTCCTCTTTGTTTTCCCATTTCTTTAAGAAAATTTATATTATTTGTAGGGAGTACTCAAGCATTAAAAGCACTTTTCATTCTTTTGTTCTTTTCTACTCCTTACCAACATTCATGCATTTTGAAATTGCACCCTTCATCTTTTCTTCAACTTCCACACCTAACTATCTCACTCAATATTCACTCCTTTTACTCTGTGCCTTTCTTACTTTGGTGCCTAGGGTTTTGTGTCCAAATTTAGGTCAATTGAAAGAAAGGATTAGCTTTTAATATGACTATCAAAGAATAGGCTAAAGGCTCGATAGGGATAACTAGGATCATGCATTGTAGGTAGGTAAAGTAGAGGATAAAAACATGTTCATTCATAAAAATGCCTAAATGATCTCCTACAATTAACATCCCTCATTTGGCTTCACACTAGAAAGTTCTAGAAATTACATGATAGCATGGAATACACATAAAACATCACTCTCACTACACATGTTCAACTCTAGACAAATTCATCTGGACTCTCAATTCAGCTAATCACATGAATTAAAAATTAAGCACAAAGTATATGAGCAATATCCACTGAGCCGAGGTGTCTCCAATAAAGTCATGCATGTTATTCAACATGCTTATCAATCATAAGCTCACTTGCATCTCCAATCATGTAGCACCCAACAAAGGTGTCAAGCATTCAATCGATCGAGGACCTAAAGAAAATTTCTACTGACTCAATTTTCCTCAAGACGATTATCATCCATCATTTTGGGAAAAGTCCTAATTATGACTAAAAAAGCTTTTCAAACATCTAATTCTCTATTCAAAATGCACTCCCTTTGGAAAAGAACCGAAAAGAAAAACAAAAGAGTTGGTGAAATATACTGAGCTTAGACTTTTCAATCAAACCCCTTCAAACCAAGCACATAATTCACCCCCATTCAACCTCAAAAATTTTTGAAATTCCCTCACCCCACACTCCCCAAAGAATCAATTAAATATTAAAACCAGGTTTAGGGATACTTCCTAAGGCCTCTAAGTGTGGCAAGAAGCATGTTTCACTAACTTCTTACATGGGTCAAACTCCACACTCATGATTTGTCATACTCTCTAGCTTCTCTGTATGGGTACTCAGACTTCCCTCGGTCTATGTAAATAAAACAAAAATAAAAATACCAAGTGATAATAAAATAAAGATAAAGGGAAAATTCTACCTTTGATACAACTTGGGTTGCCTCCCAAGTAGCGCTGATTTTACGTTGTGGCATTATAACACTCAAACCACACCTCCTATTTGATGAACAGGACATTGTCAATAAAGAACCCACAAAAGAGGTTGGGGTCGAACACCTTTGGGAATATGGAAGATCTAGACTAATGCTCGTAACTAAACTTGTTGGTTAGTTACTCAATTTGGGTGTTTTAAGAAAAATAAAATTTAATACAGTGATTGAAATTATGATGTAAAATCAAGAGTTAAGACTAACTAGGATTTGTGTTCCCCATGGGATCATAGCGCTTTGGGTATACATACGTGATCAATACCAATGCTTACTTGTAGAGCTGATAACTAGGATTCGTCCCTGACGGACTGACTATACTCATCACCGGGTCAAGTATCATGAGCGGTTTCAAACTTCCGTTATCAATAAGTTCCAAATTTAACTCTCTGGAGCCACAACTTAAGTTAATATAATGATCATCAAGATCAAGGCTTTGATGTAATTCTCTTTTCCAAATCTCTACCTCTCTAAGCTCAAGCAAGTAAAGAATTTGGGCAACTCCTAATGTTGTACACCGTTAAGAAACGTTTAAGTATGAAAAGTATACCAATACAAGCTTTTTCATTTTTGAATAACCACGTGCAACCTAACTCATTAACCCACCATGGTTCCCACAACCCCTAGCTATGGAGGTTTTAGCCTCTCATAGTTGCAAGGTTGTGATATGGATTCATAATTAAACACATAATTCAATACTTACAATTATAGATGAGAAAAACTTCTTTGATTATGTCAGAAATAACTCAAGAACAATTCACAAAGATCAAGAAGAAATCAAGAAAAGGTTGATCACAAGACAATCCAACTCGATTCTATGTTGTCTCGATGTTCTCTAACATTATCTAACATCTTCTACTGAAAATAAAACATAAAGTATTTATACGAGACATAAGAATCCTTTTCCTAAGCCAACGGGGTAAATTTCCATATTGGTGCCGCCCAGAGCCACAACGAGATCCTATGACCCATATGAGTTGTCTGAATGTTACCTGCTATTCGTATGTCCTTGGCTTGCTGAAATTTGGCTAAGCGTTTGGCCTTGGTATGTCTCGCACATGCTTCGTACGAGCCATATTGTTCTTACGTGGCTTGACTACGAGAATTCTCAATTTTCTTAATTTTTCATGAGTGTGAAGGTACGACTGGGTAGCTGCCTCCATGACTCATACATCTATCTATGTCGGAGTCATCCTCTTATGCAATTTTGTAAATATTTCCACGACTCAATACTGCAGTTTGTACCGGTGTTGTACAACATGCGACGGTCGTAGGTTGCACTCTTCACAACTCGGCCATCTAAAACTTTCCACCGATCTTGATCGGCTCATAGCATCTCATCCTACTACTGAAATGCTGAGGCGTGACTTTAGCCCATTTCTACGCCTGGCTCCTTTGCACATTCTTGCTCTAACACGTATTTGTCCTATAATCAAAGAAAAGTATGTCATATATCCATATAAACACACCTAAATCCATGTTATTTTCTTAGTTTAGAGTGTCAAAAGTGCTATAAACTCATAGCACATCACGACACGACGTGATTTACACCCTTCTCAGGATATTTGTCAACCTCTTTTTCCCTTTCGAGTGCATCTTTCTTCTTTTATTGACTTTTGAGGGAATAGCCTCCACGCTTTCCCTCTTCTTCTCAATCACTTCCTCTTTTGATCACACTATATCTTCTCAGCTGTAGGCTTAGGCTCCTTTTTTATGAGATCCTTTAGATGTTGACTTGCCAACTCGCACTCCTCTACCCACACTGTCCTCTGCTACCACATAATCATGCAAATATCCTTGTAGTTTTCGGGGTGTTGAGTGCTTTGTACTCTGAAGTTCTCTTCTTCATCATCTACCCTCATGCTTCAGGTTTCTAGCCACGACATCTATCAATACTCCTCCTATAGACGAAACATACATCCTAATATGATGGGTACCCAGCCATCAAGCTCAAAATCAAGGATAATAACATCAGTAGGTATTATGAATTTACCTACTTTGATGAGCACATCCTTTTGATTCCCTCAAGAGGAAACCATAGACTTGTCGGGTAGCTACGGGATAACTACGGTAGGCCTTCGTTTTCCAAACCAAGTGCATTGAATAGTGATAGTGGAATAAAGCTCATGGCTGCCCCTAAATTACACAAGGCCTGCATTAGCTCACTTTCCCTTGTTTGTATCGAAAGAGTGAAGCTCCTAGGTCTTTGAGCTTCGTGGATCTTTATCAGAACCCTAGAACTTCACTCCTCAATGAGTGCTACGGTCTCCATGCCTACCAGCCTCTTTTTGTTGGCCACCATCTTTCCAAGTGGCTAGCATACTTAAGCATTTCTTGCAAACTATCAATAAGGAAAATTTTATGTGAAGTTCTTCGAAAATATCAAAGAACTTCTTAAAATAAGCATCCTTCTTACTTTTCCAAATCGCTGCGAGAATGGTGGTGATAGTCATTATGGTGCATAGGCTGATTGTTAAGTGTGTCTACCGCTTTCTGTTCTTTGCCCTTGTCAGGTGAAGGGCCTGGTCAGTGGCTCTAGTTGCCCCCCATTTTTCTTTTCCTTTACTAGTGCACCAACTAACGCTCTACCACTTCTCAAGTTAATGTCCATGACTTACCTCGGTTTTGGTTGTATCACTTGGTAAACCCTCTTGAGTTCTAGTGTTCTAAGTTGCGGATGTCTCGACCCATCTACTTCTCTAAATTTTTAGTGGCTAACTGCATATTTTTATCTTGGCTGTCATTTTTTCTTGGTTAGGTTGCCATCTAAGTCTGGTTAGCCATGATCTTCTACAACATCTCCTCTATGTTTGTTTGATTAGACACTAGCTTGCCTACATTGTTGCTACTACTACTAAGCTACTTGAAAATTTTACTCTATCCTAATTTCCACCCCAAGAGAAGTTGGGGTGATTCTGTCAGTTTTTGTTTTAGGTGTTCCCATAGTCTTGGATTGGTTCACCAAGATTACGCCACGCATGACTATTGTTTCTTAAATTTCACCATCTTGGAGCTAGTTGTACTAAATTTACTTGTTCTGTGGATGTGCCCAAATTCATCCTTTTGAACTAAGTCATCATTTGGTTTTTTGGAAGGATGCCAAGCGGGTACACTAATGCATTTGCTTGTCTACCTTACCATCCTAACTATTTTCTATTTGTTCCCCAAGATGCACCGTTGTGCCACTCTGGATTTCCTTGTGCAATCCTTCTCGGCCCAAATGTACGGCTCCTCGTATGTTTCTCAATTCTTGATCCCTTGCTATAGAATCTAATAGAATTTTAGTGCATGGGTGAGAAGCTTCCCCACAAAAGTACGAGCTAGCACTTCATTGCTATATAGTGATGAGAAACCGGAGTCTACGAAGAAGAGATCTAAATCTCTCCCACTCAAGGTATAAGTTCTCATATGGACTCTGTTTGAAACTCGGTATTTCACTTTGCGGAGTTTTCACTCTTTTAGATGGAAAAAAAATTTGATGAGGAACTTCCTTGACAAGTCGTCCCATGTAGTGATAGAGTTTGGTGGTTTTGCCTTCAACCACCTCTTAGCTTCTCCCAACAATGAGAAGAAAGCTGTCGGTCGAATATATTCGGTTGGCACTCTGGCGGGGATGAATGTCACTAATTTCCAGAAGTTACTGCCAAATGCTAATGTGGATCTCATGTGTTAACCACAGTGAATTTTCCACTTAGTGCATTAGCGCACCATGTTTTGCTTCAGCTCAAAGTTTCCTCCCGGAGTTCGACCTGCGCGGATCTTGGAGTGACATTCGTTATGAGTAGGAATTCCATCACATACTAGTCTAGCTTCCATCTCTGCGGGTGTAACCTTGACTGTTGAACTTGCTGGATGGGATATAGAGGCAGCATCTTCCCTTATCTATCTCAACCTTCTCTCGGGTTCGAGGTATGGTTCAACTAGCTCTCTATCCCTTGAAAGCTTCTTGCAAGGACCAACTTTGTATCTACAAATTTAGTGACTAATACCAAGTTGTCGGCATTTAAAAAGAGTACAACAATAACACAAAATATGAAATTCACCAATTTTCCAATCCCAACAACGGCGCCAAAAGACTTATTTGCGCTCCGGTGCATCTTTGATCATACAAATAGTAAAGTATCTCTTGTGATCCAAATATCGATACCTGGGAACTAGAATTTCAGTGAATAATCAAACTTAAGTATTAATCTCGATTTACACAAGTACAAAAGTAATGAAGACTTGTTTATGAGTCTAAAGTTCACTATCAAATCAAAGAAGAGCTAAATTGAGTTTTAATAAATATCAAAAGGAATCCAAGGGGTTGCGCCAATAATCAGCATAGCTATCATTCTTATTGGTTCAAGTAGTTATCTTCCACAGTTGTTTTTTTTAGAGCTATTCATGTTTACAGTCTTTGGGCCTCAAACGTCTACCTTCAAAATTACTTCCACAACTATATTACTTACAGAGGATGCAGACAGAAAACTAATTCATATGCATTTATCTTGATTTATGATTTGTAGAGTTGAGCTATGTGTACTGTTTCAGATCTCTAATAATTTAACCTAGAATTGACTCCACAACTACATCTATGATAGTGATATGACAAACCAATTTGAAGTTTTTTTAACTATCATCTATTTAATAACCAAGCGATTAGGTATACTTCTATAAATGTGAGTCAAGTCTTGAAGATGAGAACTCACTTCTTGTATTCCTTAGTCTATTTATATTTTCTTATCAGGTTTTACACAAGAATCCTAAATATATTCTAATGGTGATCGATCAGTAGAATAGTAAAGCAAGAATGTAAGACAATCAAAGATGAAGAAACTTGGAGCAAAACAAATTATTCTAAAGCGTTAATGTCATGTGGCCTCCAACCCTAGAATAAGGGTCTTAGCAGCTCATAGTTTTAAATGAATTATTTTAATAGATGCAAACCATGAGAGTGAAAAAGGAAGAAAATAACCCTAGAGTAGAGTTTTCTTCATCACTCCTCTTCTTCTCACCTCCTTCTCAAAATATGACGTGATATCTAAAATAATGTCTAAGTGTTCAATTTATAGAAGCTAAAAATTTTGCACAGTAAAATCACTTGTGCAACAACGCCCATTGTCGCAAGTAAATAGCTTGACACGGGCCAGTCGCACATGCCTCTTTGGAAATTGGCCTTTCCATGGCATGATACCCAGCGTGGAAGCAGTTCTTACTGACCATCGACCCGCCCACCATGACACGGAACAGGCGCTATCCGCTTGGCATGGCGTGCAAGCACATGTACTGCCTTGGCACTTCCTCCGTGCAATCGCATTGGGCATGGAGCATTGCATATCTCCCATCCTTCATTTCTATCCTTTTTCATGCTTTCCCTTGGGACTTCATTCCATGCTTCCTTCTTTCTCATGCACCTTCATAATTAGCCTCATCCTTAGCATTATGCCGTATAAAATAGGCTAATCACATTTGTTAGTCCGTGCACATATTTATAAGAAAAATACATGATATTACACTTAAGTTAATGTGCAAATAAGGATAAAACATTGGTATAAAATAGTACTTGGCAAGATCACTTTGCCTATTCCCAGAAAAATTGAAATCTAAATTAATTACAGACCATTCAAAGTGTCTCAAGTCTTTCCAAATGGGGCCATTGAAATCCGAAGGGGAAAACAGCCTGAGGTTTGAGGTGAATGGAGAACGAGTAAAAAAAATGCTTGGGTATCCACGAAGAGCTCACACCAATTGGGGTCACTTTCCTCGATGAGCTTGGTTTGTGAGTATTTCTTTTTTCATAATGTTAAATCAAGAGCTTCTTGGAAGGAAACCCAAGTGTTCATTTTTCTTTTAAGTTTTTCTTCACCTGTTGTTTTTGTTCTTATTCTAGGTAGTTTCTAGCTCAACACGAGCTAGCAGGAAAATAGTGAAGGGCATCTATGAAACACATGTGAGACGTATGTGGAGAATTACATGACATACAGGTTTGGTACATGTGTCAGACATAATACTTGGAAGAAAACCTTTCAAAATTATGCACATGTATGCCACCTTTGAAATGCAGATCCCAACATGTAGCACACAGGTCCAATGCATGTCCTTGGATAGATCACTGAAGATCCTGATGCGTAAATTTATCTTCCCACTTTGTATTTTCGCATGTAGGCACGAGAACCAACCTGAGGCACATGCCTCTACCAGTCTAGGGACTTCTTGCACCCAGTCTTCCCTTATTTTGTTTGATCTTGCATTGGGATAATGCATTATTTTCATTGGGGTGAGAAGTACGAAGTAACCCACTTTGTGATGCATGATTTGGCTATGTGATAGATTGGGTATCATTCTTAAGTACACATCTCATCATTGCTTGTTGTTTAACACCGTATTTGAAGATAGTGGTTAGTTGAATAAACTCTGAGGGTTTTCTTTATACCGCAGTTCTTTTCCAAGGAGAAAATTTTTTCTTATCTTGATTTTTCTATCAAGCGGGTAACATCTACCATGATAGATTGAGAGATGGCCCTCAAAGTGAAAATGCTATGTTTAGTTTGTTGTTTTGCATTTGTGTTGCACTTGTCTTAGGCAGAACCACCAAAATTCTTCTTGGCAAAGAAAATTTAATTTTGAAAAAAGAGGGGTAAATGAAATTAAATAGAGCATACCTACATTCTTTGTTTTTGGCTTTTGATTAAAAAATGAGTTATGTGAAACTCAAATAATTTGTCAAAATTCATTGATTTCAATTGATTTTGAGAATAGTTATACTCCTTAGAATTCTGAGGCCTTGTGTAGCAGAAGTATAGCTTATTCTTGTGTATTCGTGTTGTCTAGAACTTCCCCAAATGTAATTCAGTGAAATCCTCGATGCGGGTGAGCTTGGAAAGATTATCTTATGCCCTCTTTGGAAAAAATAACTTCTTGAAAATGTCCTCCTTTGACATTGATCTTAATTAACCAATTTTTAGTCTTCAACCATTTTTATTTTGAAAATCATGTTATGAACCTTTACCCTTCTTGAATCCTCTACTTTGGCACCCGTTCCTTCCTAGTTGCTAGTATTAAAAGAAAATGGGGGCCAAAAGCCCAATATTTGGGGAGAATGAAAATGACATATTAATGTAGGCAAAATCCTAAGTTTAGGGGTATTATTGCATTAATGGGGAAATGAAGAATGAGCTTCAATGTGAGGTAGCACCAAATGTTTAGTATATTAATGATTAATCCTTTGATGAAAGAAAGAAAGAAACAAATTGAGTGGTTCTATCTCTTATCTAGTGTAGAAGAATGGCTCTTGGAGGAATTTGGATTGTGAAAAGGAGAAATAAGCTGGATTTGATTCAATGATATGACTGGTGTGTTTCGAATTGCTTAACAATATAGTTGAGGAGGTCTTATCACTTGAACAAAATAATGTCCTACCTTCACCCCTATCTGTATTGCAACCTACAAGTCATAGTGATTACGAGCTTCGCAACTCTATATTAGTGGGAATTACATGAAGGTAAAACCTATGGGTCGATTTGTGTACACTTGAATGTATTTTAGATAGTGAGCATCTTTGTGTCATCTTACAATCCCTATTTTGTGAATTTCTTGATTGTAGGTGGGATTCTCTCTTTTGGTGAGTGACCATTGCATCCTTGAGAAAATGGTGAAATCTTTATCTCAATTGAGAGGAATGAATGTAACAAGTCGTGTAGTGAACTTCTAGACAAACCTTAAATGTTGATGTCAATGACTTGAGATGCTTGTTGATCTTGCTTAATATGAAAAACTCCCCTAATTTGGATAAAAAAAGTGAAGTCTCTTGAAAAGAAAGATTTTTAAAGTGATGATCTTTGTCGAGTGCTCATGGTGGTACCATTGAGATTTGTGCTTGTTTTTTAGTGTCTTTTGTTGTTTTGATTTATTTCGAGTCTTAGTAGTCTAATATGCAGCCCTTATGTCTTGATAAGCTTGAGTCAATTCCTATGCTGAATGAATACTTTGCTTGATGACAAGCAATAGTTAAAGTTTGGGGGTTTGATGAGTTGGTAATTTACCAACTTATCTAGCTCTTAAGCATGAGTTATTGCCTCATTTTAATGCAATTTGAAGGAATTTTAACCTTTATTATCTTATGTGCATGGCATTTCTTTGAAAAAAATATGATGGAGGATTTGAACTTAAGTAATTTGTGCGAGAACGGCAAGCAACATGTGTGCCACAAGTCAACAGCGCATTTTGCGGGTGCCACACAAGAGGAGCTGGAGTATACTTGCAGTGGACATGCATACAACAAGTTGGCACCTGTGCAATAGGTGCCGCACAGAAAAAGAGTTGAAGAAGACTTCCTTGGACATGCTTTGAACACAACGTGCAATAGATTGCTTTTGCCGTCACGACCCGAATATAGACCCGAATCCAAGACATCGGCAAAAGAATCCTGAGAGGCTCAAGTGGACCCATGGCATAAATATAACATCAAACTCAACATAATTAAGTGGAAGTCTAACATATACAATATAGAGGAAATACGAAGATATCATAACATGTACGAATACATAACACAAGTCTAAAACTAAATACATGCTATGTAGAAAGCCTCTACTATTGACGAGTTGATGGGACAAGATCCCAACTAATTCACTATAGTCTGAACTGAAAATACTCAATGCAACTAATAAAGACCTCGAAATGGATTATTTAGTAGAATACGATTGTGAAGTGTATAATAAAAAATTTGTATGGCTTATACACGTGTGGAGATATCTAATAATATCCAGAGTCTTTTCTTCTCTTTTATTGTTTATCATCGTTCTATGTTCTATTCGGGGCAACACGGGAGATACTAAAGGCGAGAGTACGGCACTGGGACTAGGCCTAAATATCTGAGCCTATTTCTGAAACGATATAGCATAGAGTATACGGTCGGTACGAGGAATGTCACCAGAGTAATGTAGGTAAGTAAAGCTGCTAAGTAAAATCAGTAATCATGCATAACATAAAATATTTCATCATAATAGTTTGAGAGTAGGCTCGCATGCTATTATCTGAAAATATGATTCAAATATAACGGAATATCATAACTAAATTGAATGAACTCAATACTATGGAAGTGCCTAAGATTAGATCCAAGATTTAAAAATGGAAGTTGGCTGAAATTGGGGAAAAAATCCCACAAAATGGACGACCCAACGGATCGTTGCTCCAACCAATGACCCATAAGAAGCAATCGTGGGAAGGTTGGCCTGGTGACAGTGGGAAGCAATGAGTGAAGTAGCAAATCATTGTTCTTTACAAAGAGTCATTGTATATAGCCATGTTAGAGGCGTTCCTAACCCAAGGAAAGTAATGAGTCATCCCACAACTCATCGGGAGGAGCAACAGGTCGTGGTAACCAGTCATGGGATGGGATATCAATATTTTTCCAGTCTACATAATAGAAGCTAACCACAACTTTTTGGAGGAAGTAACGAGTTGTGGTGAGAATTCGTGGGGAAGGATTAGTCTGAGGACACGAAGGAGGAAACAACGGATGAAACAATGGCCCATCCTTTAGAGCAACAGCTCATCCTGTCGAGTCGTAGGAAAGAATCTGAAAGCATGAATTGAGGCAGTAGATCTAGCAGCTCGATACTATGAGTCTTAGTATCATTTCATGACTCATGGGACCGTCCGTTGGTACACCAGAGTACAAATATTTTGAGTTTTCTTATAGGGCATTTTCGTCATTTCTAAGTCTAGGGTCCTAAACTACATTATTTAAGGCTCAAATCAATGTTTATTGAGGGTAAAACACACCTAGGCTTATTATTTTCCATGCATGCAATGTTATGGGATTGATAAGGTGATCAAGCTTGTCTTAAAGGTTTTCTTCATTAATTTTCCATTTGGGCTTTCAGAGTGTTGAGATTTGATTTTCCCCAGGTATGTAGGGTTATAGATGGGTGAATCCTTTCACAGCCATGCCCAATCTCTTTCAATTAAGGTCATAAAAGTTGCAGGAGCATTCGTTAGTCAAAAGATATAACTACAAACTCATAATGGCCATACCGCATCCTGAAGGCTGTCTTCGGGATATCACTCTCCCAAACTACGGCGATGATACCCGGACCTGAGATCTATGCTTTGGCTTACTTGGCACCCTGAAGCTAGTCAAAAGAATCATCAATCACAGGTAATGGATACCTGTTCTTAGTGGTGACCTTGTCGGAGTAGACAATGCACATCGAAGCAAACCATCCCCTTCTTAGGACAAATAACTTGTTGCACCCATGGAGGCTTGCTCGGTCTGATAAAGCCTTTTTCTAATAGGTCCTTCAACTGATCTTCACTCTTTTAGCTCGGCTGATGCCATCCTGTAAAGAGGATGGATATAGGTTTCATATCGGTAAGAAGGTCAATACCAAAATCAATCTCTCGCTCGGGAGGGACACGGCAAATAATCGGGAAAGACCTTTGGTTTCCGCACCATCGGAACTGACTGGATAGTTGGGGTCTCGAACTCAACATCCTTAATCTTTACTATATGGTACATTAAACCCTTAAAAATCATCTTCCGAGCCTTAAGATATGAAATAAATTGGCATGTTAGTATAGCCAGGCTACCCTTCCACTCCAAAATTATTTCACCTAGAATATTAAATTCCACCGCACGGGTTCTACAATTTACAGAAGCATAACACGCATACAACTAATCCATGCCAAGAATAATATCAAAGTCGGTCATGGATAACTCTACAAAGGTCTTCGGGTGACTTTATGCAATATAATGATCGTGAACCCCTCTATACACCCGCCTAGCTACAACCGAGATCACCGACCGAAGAAGAAACCGAATGGTTCTAATAGAGTCTCGGGATATTTCAAACCTTTATGCAATGTGAAAAGGATATATAATACAAGTATCTCCCGTATCTAGCAAAGCATAAACATCAATATGAAAATACATTACATGCCGGTGACCACATCCGGGGAGACCTCACGCTCCTGGGTGCTAAAGATAAAACCTATTTTGATGTTGACCTTGAAATTGAACTAGTCGAGCACCGGCGAGAGGATGTTCCTCTTTGGAGCGAAGTAGTTGCTAGCATACGGGCTCCACGATCACGATCTAGCTAAAAGGCAATCCTGATCTGTGTCCGAGGTTTTCCACACGAAACAAGCATCACGAGCCAACTAGGCACCTCCTGGGGTGATTCTTGCCGCACCACACACAAACTAGGAAAATCGCTCCCCATCTGAATGCTACCCTAGCCTCTCGACTTTGAAGCCCTATATACAGTCCTCTAAGATCTAGATGATATCTTGGCTACGATGATGGTGTTTGAGCACTGGACCTAGACTGAGGCTGGCGACGTTGTCCACCCCACGACCTTACTTGAAAAGTCCCATAATTGTCGGTCGGCCTCTTGGCCTCTCTCGCCTCAGATATACCGAATCCATCTCTTGAACATGCAACACGATGTGGGGAAAGTTGATATCCCAGTGAAACATGGGATCCCTGCAATCCTTATCAAATAATCCACTACCGAATGCACAAAATGACTCACTCGAGCCTTTATGCGCCTGCCAACTGCAGACATACTTGGATAATGGGTGAACTCCAATGTGTACTCCACGAATGGACAAGTCACCTTGTTTCAAATTAACAAACTCGGCCGCATGAGCTCCCTCATCTCTAAGGAAGAACCAATCCAAAAATGTCGTTTGGAACTCTTCCCAACCTATCGGACCTACACCCACTTCCCTCGCATCTCTCCCTTTGCTTAGACCATATGTGAGCCACCCCCTTTAGTCGATAGGAGTTCAAGTCAACACACTCCCCATTTTTCACCCCCATAACCTAGGTGATCTTCAGAATCTCTTCAATGAAATCATGTGGATCCTCGTCCCACCTTCGACCGCCAGAACTCGGGGGCTCGTTCTCCCTCCCCAAGCCGCCACCGCATTTCCATTACGAGGGTGTGTGCAGCTCGGATTATGAACTTTGGAGTTACCGGCATACGAATCGGTGCCATAAACCTTAAGCGTGGGCAGCTGGCTCTGGTGTGCTCCTCGTGAATAGTGGGGCTGGGCGTGCTCGTGTTGGTGGCACCCTTATGATCATTGTTGTTTTCCATTTCTTTTGGCGTTCACTCGGTATGGAGGCACTTAATTACGCAAAATGCCAATAGCATGAATTAGAAGGGTAAGGACTTCCATCTAGAGCATAGATCACAAAAAAGGGAACATTTCGCGTTTCGTAGCCTCTTCGTCATAAGTGTGGTGCGCTTCACACCCATGAAAAAACCCTACTCAGTGCGGCTTTCAAACACCCTAGGACTTACTTCAAACATATGGCTCACGTGCCAGGATTTTTAGGACCCGAATGTACACCCAAACCGTAGACATGGGATAAGGAGTTCGAGAGACCCCAAATCGACCCATGATGTGAGTGTACATCTAATTCATTCACTTAAGTGGAAGACTTAACATAAGGAACCAAAAACATGACATAATAACAAACAAAATACAATACATGATCCATACATGATTGAGTACAGCGATAGTACGAAAAGCCTCCTAATCATGAAAGACGGGTTGAAGGGACAATACCCCAACTAACCCTACAATATTGAAACTGAAAGAGAACAATAGAATCTAAACATATGGACCTCATAATAGAAGGATTCACCAAATAAGCTGATAGCGAACTCTAAAGAGCTGCGAAGAGGGTGAGCCGAGAGAGTTAGGTCATGTATCATGAAATGTCTGACATAGAAAGTATGTATCAGTACGTGGAATATACCAAGTATGAAAGGTAAGTAATATGGACATTTAAAAGCATATATAAGACTCATAAATGATTAAAAGTAGGACATCATGCTCATATCATAAATATTGTAACATAACATAAGGCTAAGGTTTTAAGAATTTATTCGTAATACAACGTAATCATAAACATAGGAGAAAAGTTTTACTTAACATTACTTGAGACAAAATGAATAATCATAACATGCATAAATCATGAGTAACAGTGAGAGATTCTCTTAATCGACATCCCATATAGGCACACATGAAGTCCGACATGAAAAACCTAGTCGGGAGCGATTAGTACCATGCCATGGGTAGAACACATGAAGGGCATGATATCACCATGAAAAGGGCCATTTGGGCTGGGGACAGTCACAAAGGAGGTCCCAACAACAAACTACGGTGGCACGTAGTTTACGAGATTCGGTGCACCACGGGCCTGAGCCTACTCGACGTTCGATACTACTCCCAAAACATATATAGTATTCATAGTATTACATGCATGAATTCATGGGCTAGTTAAATCATTATAATCATAAAATACTTGTACATACGTAAACTAGCCATTAAACAAGGACCATGAGTCGGTAAACATAAATCATGAATCATAAAAGTTCATACATACTTGTAGATCATTCATATAGCTTGAAGTTCATAAAACCATGATGGGTAATTGGTTAAATCCATATTTTAAATTGTAATTCATGTTGGGTTTGCAAATATCATTAATAGAAAAGTAGATCATAAATAGATTCATCATGGATCATGCATAATTAGGCTTAATTTCAAGAGAATTCAATAATCGATAATATTATAAATAAATTAAATTACAAAATCTGATAAAAAACCCATAGAATATGATAAGGTTCGAAAATCACAATACCCATTAATAATCATTGAATTTTTATATAAATCTACTTCAAAGCCCAATAATTTTTAATAGAATTTTCATGAAATCGTAGAAATGGGCATGGGTGTGAAAGAGCACCCATTGATAGCCTTACATACCCGAAAATAACTAATTCTTAATCCTGAATGCCCAAGATGGAATTGGAAGGATTTGAAGAGGGGAGCCATGAATCACCCTTAGACACTTCTCACTCTTGCATGCATGAATGGGGACTTAGAATAGATCATCCTCTAAAAACCCCACCTTTCATAAGCTAAAACTACGTAGTTTAGGTCTTAGAACTTAGGAATTACGAAAAGGACCTTACACTAATTTCGTAGGAAATTATTGTCAGGTTGTCCTAGCGGATGACACGACAACTTGTCACTAGGGCAAGCGATTCGTTACTTGGGCAGTCGGGTGCACTACCTGGCCTTGTCTTGGTCTCATAACAACTGCCACCAATGACTCGTGATCGCAATCATCAAATTACCTTGCCAAAAAATCTTTTCCTTCCTTTAACTCACCCTACGGTTGGCTGCGGCTGTGGGGTGCGACCACAGTCGTTGCCACGCTGAGGACCCTTCTCCTCAAACTCTTCACAAATTTCCTGTTCTTCCATGAATCACCTGACGACTCATGGAGCTCACCTCATGAGTCGTCCAGCGACTAGATCCCAGTGCGCAACACCAAATTCATTTTCCTATTTTAACACAGTCGATCTTTGAGCTCCTGGGGTATAACATCTTCCGGCTTGAGTAGATAGTTCCGCTTGAGTGAGATAGTTGGGGCATCATGTAAGGCTCTACCATGATGGTGTCGGTTATGAAAAGTCCTC
This sequence comes from Datura stramonium, assembly GCA_018107945.1. Taxonomy (NCBI): domain Eukaryota; kingdom Viridiplantae; phylum Streptophyta; class Magnoliopsida; order Solanales; family Solanaceae; genus Datura; species Datura stramonium. Next base: position 214,040 of record JACEIK010001856.1, read on the forward strand.
CCATTGTTCTGCATGTTTTATGCACTGTTATGTTTATGTTATTTTGCTCAAGTAATGATTTAATAAAGTTTCTCTTATGACTATGATAATGAATGGTTTACGAATGATTTGAAAACCTTGAGCCTTATGTTATCTTATGATGTTTATGATACGAGCATGTGGTCCTTCTCTTTTGATCATTTATGAGCTTTTATGTAATTTTAAATGTTTGTTTTACTTACCTTGCATACTTGGTATACTCGACATACTGACTGCATACTCTATGTTGTATTGTTTTATGATACAGGCCCCGATCTTCAAATCCAGCACCGTCAGTTGTCCATCTCAGAGTTTAGCATCCAACTTCTTTGTGAGTCCTCTATTTCTGAGGACCATATGTTTCACATATTGATGTTCCTTTAGTTTTCAGTTTTGCTATGTTAGTTGGGGATATTGTTCCATCAACCCATCTGATATGATAGAGGCTTTTAGACTATTTGTAGTACTCAGCTATTATTTATTTAGTACGTATCGCTTATCATACTATGTTATGTTTATGGTTCCGCTATATCGTTATGTTAAGTATTCTTCTTCAAAAGATATATAGTTAGATGAATGTTCAGGCCATGGGTCGACTTGGAGTCTCTTGGGGCTCCTTGTCCCGTGTTACGATCCGGGTCTACGTTCGGGTCATGATAATGACCCAAAGCTGAAAATTGATAATCATAAGTAAAACTGAACATTGGGTCAAACCTGCTGAAAACATAATATCATGGATGAGGAACATGCATAACTGAAATCATGAGGAACAATGGGAGACTCATCATATAACTGAAATTACCACAATAGAGCTTAAGTAGTCCTGACTATTAAACTCAAGTGGGAAGATTCGTCCAAAGCCTCGTCAGGGCTAAGGATGCTACCATGATATTGATATCAAGCTAAAGGCCCCTTAAGGGCAGGGGAATCCCACAAGGGATGTCCTGAATAATCTGAACATACCTATGTTGGCATGTAGTTCTGAGGCATAGGGTTGACTGACCCTTAGCCTACTCAGTGCTAGACACTACTCCGAAAAACATGCATATGCTCTCCATCATTTTTCAACGAAGTTGAACCATCGTCTAGTGACGAAGCTGACTCATAACATACATGCATAAATCTAAAATCATAACATGAGGAGCCTTGGGCTCAAACCATACCACAAGCTAAAAATAGTGGGAGTCTAGACTCCAAAATCCATGTGGCAAACTAATACATGAAGTTTAGAAAAATCATGAAAATACTTGATCATATGAGCTTGCTCAGTACTTAAACATGTTTGATATAGACTTTATTATTCGAAAACATAAACATGGACATGGGTAATTCGAAATCATACTTTCATCATACACATCACATCATGCTTGAATACATTTACCATAGATCTCAACTTTTATGAACTTCCATGGATGAGCACTATAATTTGTAAAACTTGAAAACATAATTTATAATTGATAACATTGTCAAATATGCCAATTAATCATAATTCAATAGTAGAAACATGCATCGATCATACCCATGATTGATACTTAGAGAATTCACATGTTGGCTTAAAACCCTATAGATTCATCAACTAGAATTTCATGAAATTGGAGAGGGATTGGGCGTGAGCGTAGATGAATACACCCATTCATAACCCTACATACTTGGAAGAATCTGATTATACAACCCTCTTGAATTCCCAATGGAAATTTGGGGAAGAACTTGATGAATCTAAGCTTGATCACTGTTAGGAGCTTCTAGACTTGCATGCATAGAAGAGAATAGGTTTAAAATGAACCTACCCCTCTTAAAATACACCTTTCTAAGCTTCAAACGACGTAGTATAGGCCTTAGGAACTTAGGAATTACGAAAAAGCCCTTAATAAATTCACAAGGAAATACTCACTGCTAGTACCCATGAGGGACTGGACGACTCATGCCTATCACCATGACTCGTGGTATCAGTTGTTGCCCACACTGGATTCCTGCCTTCTAAGGGTCACCACGAGGGACACCACGACTCTTGGTGCACCCAACAACTCGTGGTGAAAAAATCATGACCAACACTGCCTAACTTCTTCAACCTTCAATTACATCTTGACCACGACCAACATAACGAATCGTGTTGCTGACCACAACTCGTGGTCACACCCATGGTAACCGCCAACTCCTAAAATTCAACAAAGTCCACCCTCCTTCACACGAGTCACTTAACGACTCGTGGTGCACCTCATGGGTCACTGGCAACTCGTCCTATGACTTGGTGCAGAAAATTCTATTTTCTCCATTTCAACTCTCGGGTTTGATCTTAGGGATTTCGGGGTATTACAATATGTCCCCCTTTGGAACATTCCTCCTCGAATGAGGGAAATCATACAGAAAAGCTGAGAAATGCAATCATCACACTCAAATACTGAACATTTAAGCTGAAAACTGATGGAGTGACTGACTCCAAACTGAACTACATGACTAAATTGAATTCCTGAATCATTCATACATACATTGAAATAAAAGAAACTGGGGCACATGAGCTGAATATGAGATTGAATAGAGTACTAGGGAGGAAACTGATACCTCAAGCTGAAACTAAGCGAAAAGGGAATAGATGTGTGTATTTAGTCATCATATCTGCTTCGTCTTCCCACGTAGCTCCCTCAACATGTTGATTCCTACACGAAGCCTTTACTAAAGCTACTTCTTTGTTTTTTAGCTTTCGAACTTGATAATCAAGTATTTCCACCGGAACCTCCTTATAGCTAAGACTATCCTTCACACCTACACTGTCCACTAAGACAACCAAAGGTGGATTACCCAAGCTTTTCTTTAAAAGTGATACATGAAACACCGGATGAACTGAAGCTAATTTTGAGGGCAACTCCAACTCATAGGCCACCTTGCCAACATGTCTCATCTTTCGATACAGACTAACATAACGGGGACTAAGTTTCCCTTTCTTTCTGAACCTCATGACTTCCTTCATGGGAGATACATTCAGAAACACCCAATCATCAACTTCAAACTCTAGCTCTCTCCTCCTCACATTCGCATAGGACTTTTGACGACTCTGAGATATTTTCAACTTGTCCCTTATAAGCTGAACTTTCTCCATAGCCTCATGGACTGAATCTGGACCTATCAATGTAGCTTCACCAACTTCAAACCAACCAATAGGCGATCTACATCTTCTCCCATAGAGAGCCGCAAACTGAGCCATCTGAATGCTGGAATTGTAGCTGTTGTTATATGCAAACTCAATGAGAGGAAAATGATCATCCCAACTACCCTTGAAATCAATCACACACACTCTCAACATATCCTCAAGAGTCTGAATGGTCCGTTCAGCCTGACCATCTATTTACAGGTGGAATGATGTGCTAAGCTTGACATGAGTACCAAGTCCCTTCTGAAACGATCTCTAAAACTGGGAGGTAAACTGTGTACCTCTATCCGATATGATGGTCAAGTGAACTCCATGCAACCGAAATAACTCCTGAATGTTTAACTTAGCATAATCCTCTGCTTAGTCAGTAGTCTTGGTCGGTAGAAAATAAGCTGCCTTAGTCAACCTATCTACAACCACCCAAATAAATTCATACTATCAACAAGTATGAGGCAACTCTGTAATGAAGTCCATATTGATTTCCTCCCATTTCCATCTAGGGATGATAATGTCTTGGAGCACATCTCCAGGTATTTGATGCTCAACCTTCACCTGTTGATAATTCGGACACTTAGCCCCAAACTCTGCTATGTCCTTCTTCATACCATTCCACCAATAGAATTACCTTAAGTCACGGTACATCTTGGTGGAACCTAGATGTATAGAATATCTTGAACCATGAGCCTCATGCAACATCCGCTACCTCAGGTCATCAACACCCAAAACACATAAGAGACCCTGATATCGAAGCACACCATCTCCCCCTTTGGAGAAGATTTCTATCTTTTGATTCTGAACGACTTCCTTCAACTTTACCAAAATAGGATCCTCGTCTTGCCTAGCTTTAACTTTGATCACTAATGATGATTCTGACCTATTCTGAACAATGACACCACCATTTGTCGAATCAATAAAGCGAACTCATAGTCGTGCAAGCCAATGCACATCCCTCACCAACTATTTTCTTTCCTCATTTACGTGGGACACACTCTCCACAGAAAGCCTGCTAAGAGAATCTACCACCATAATAGCCTTTCCCGGATGATAAAGGACACTCATATCATAATCCTTCAAAATCTCCAACCACCTCTTTTGACATATATTCAAATCCTTTTGGGTGAACACATACTATAGGCTTTTGTGGTCCATAAACACATCTACATGGACCCCGTATAGATAGTGTCTCCAAATCTTTAAGGAAAATACTACCGGTGCCAACTCGAGGTCGTGAGTCGGATAGTTCTTTTCATGGACTTTCAGCTACCTAAAAGCATAGGCTATAACTTTACCATGCTTCATTAGTACACAACCGAGATAGATCCTCGAAGCATCACAATATACGACAAACCCATCGGTATCCTCAGGTAGGATCAATACCGGTGTTGAGGTGAGTCAAGTCTTCAACTCTTGGTCAATATTTGAAAACTAAAATTGAGGGGAAATTAAAGGGAAATAACTATATAATTCTAACTAAGACTAATTGGGGGGAATTTCAATTGAAGCAATCACAAGTGATATGGCTAGGGGAATTCTATAGATGAGATCACAACTAAATCGGAAATTTCTTCAAGGCCTTAGACCCATAATTATCATAGATAGTGGTGGATAATTCACATTTTCTTATTTTTCAACCATAAGAATATTTATGTCTTGGGTTCTTACAAACCCCAAAGCCAATTCAAGCAATCAACCACACAAGCTTGAGGATGGACTAGCTATTTCGAGTCTTGACCTTTAATGGAGTGAAAATGTGGGTCTTAACTATCTATAGATTAATCCCACACACAAACACTTCAATTCCTTACTTTTATCTTCTCACCCAATTCTCACCTTTCTCTTTCAAGAAAAAGCATGAAAAGTAGAGAACAATTTATGTTTGCAAACCATCAATTTGAGCAATTATAACTTAGAAGAAGATAATAGACCTACAATTTCAATAGGAATTCAAAAGAAATTTATCAAAACCCAATCTAATTAATAAACCCACGATGAATATACCTCTAACTAGAAAATTAGTAAAGCATATTTAAAGGTAGAGATAAGATACCAAGAGGATTCCCCTCACATTCATCACATTAGCTTCACAAATTTGCTTCCCAAGCTCTTACAACAATGGTGAAATTCCCCTAATTTGGGTTAAAGAAAAGAAGAATAAAAGTACTATCTAACTCTACAATTCTATGGTAAAAAGATTCTACTAAAAATTCTATGAAAAATATGAAGTCTAGATGAATGAATTGTTGAATGCCTTCTTTGAGTGGTGTACAATAGGGTTTATAAAATATATGTACTTTTGTGTGCACAACCTTCCAAAATTCCCCTTGGAGGCTTCTAGGAGATTTGAAAACCTTTTTGGATGTTTTTTCCCTTTCATCAGTGAAATTGGATCACTTGCCCTTCGAACTACGAATAGCCGATGCCAACCTATGAATATTCAATGGCAACCTACGAACAGCCGGTGCCAACCTGTAACTAGTTGGTGCCAGCCTGTGAACCACCGGCGAATAGCCGGTGCAAACTCATGAAGAGCCGGTTGGTTAGCCGGTCTGGGCAGTAACTTCGGCATTTCACCCCCGTTTCGCCCTTTCTGATCAGCGTTTAGCCAATTTAAATCATGTCCTTACACCTCTTCTTGAGCTCAAATATTCCATTATCTTTGGCTCCTCTCCTTCATATTATTTCCATCTCAAACTTCATGTGTTTTGCTCGATTTCATGCTTTCTCCACTCACGTGAAGTACCTACAAAGAATCAAAGACAAAGAGCATAAAATCCACATAAACGACTCGAAAACTAGGAAAAAACTCATGCTTAGGAGCCTAATGAGTTGGTAAATTTCCAACTCATCAAACTGTTGAGACTGCCCGAGCGCACACGCAAGTGTACGTGGTCTTACAAGTAATACAGTGGCCCTTTTTAAGAGTCGGATGTCGAACCGACAGGGATTGGACCAATTCAGCTAATTATCAAGTTCAACTGTGATATTAACTTTCAAAAGTGTTTATTTAGACTTGTTCGATAAAGTTTAATTAAGTATAGGGGTGGTCACTGAAATACTCTGAAATCTTTCAAAAAGCAACTAGAGTTAACGCCGGATAATCACGCGATACTACGCTTTGTCATGGTTTAAGTATGGAATTATGAATTGTCGTCTCACATAATTACAATTGCATGTTTATGATCTTCTGAGCCTCTAAACACGACAAAATAGCCTCACAACTACATTGTTGAGTGGGGATGTGATATTCTAGTTCGTGCGCAATTCAATTATGTGGATGTGGTTTACGGGGTTTATGCTCTTGATTAGGGACTTTCGTACCTCTAATCATTTAACAAAACTTAGCTTCACAACTCCTTCTATGAGTGGTGATGTGATAATTCTAAGTTGGCGTCTAGCTCATCCCTTTTTAGTAACCAAGCAAGGCAAATTAGGTATAATTTCTTATCCTAACCGCGAATTATATCGTAAGATACAAACTTGCTCCATACATTCTTTGTTCTTTCCTAGGTTTACTTTCTCAAGCTTTTGCATAGGTGTGATGTGTGTGTTTTCATGGTGATCAATAGTAAAAACAACCATAATTAAGAATGTAAGACAAAACAACAGTTAATATCTTAAAACAAAAACAAATTCACATAATCAAAATGATATCTTGTGGCCTCAACCCTAGAGGAAGGGTTCTAGCCACTCAAGTTCGTATAATTACAAGAAAACATAATTAAAGTAACATACTTACAAGAATTGGTA
>JACEIK010001856.1:229657-243273 GCA_018107945.1 Datura stramonium
ATGGATTAGTTCCTCAAATTCATTTTAAACCTACAAAAACAAGAACTAATCATGTTGGTTAGTATATATATTCACATTTACATAAAAATACATGAGAATGTATATGAATAAGTAACTAAACAAGACAAAACTAAGTTGTAAAGTATCCCTTGGGCATGCCATTTTGCCCTAGATCACAAACCCCCAAACTTGAACCATTGTTTTTCCTTAGGTAATTCAATTCTTTACAGTTGAGCAAACAAACAAGATGTTGTATATGAGTTTTTGCATAAAGGACCAATCAAGACGTTCTTTCACAAGAAGACATTGCTAAAACTTAGAGCATTACGGTAGTTACACACAAAATCATCAATCCTGAAGGCAAAACAAACATCATACAGCAACTCAAGAAAAATAAAAGACTCAAACCATGTCGTACAAGCTTCAATAGGTGACCACAATCATAAACATATCTTGCATGCATTCCTTCCATTCAAACAAGGGGCACAGTTCATCATAACAAGTTCAAAGAGTATCTCAAGTCATTGACAATTCACATTCGAAGCTTGCCTTAAAGTTCTCTACATGCTTGCCTCAATTATACCTCTCTTTTGAAAACAACTTTAAGCATGTACCCCAAGGAAATGATGCCACTCACAAGAAGAGAGAATCTCACACATTTTTGAGCATTTCACACAAAGGGATTATAAGATAAGACAAATGTGCTCACTCTCACAAAGAAATTCAAGTGCATACAAATTGATCCATAGGCTTGGCCTTCATGTATCTCACCACTAATATAGTGTTGCTACACTCAAAATTAATTAGGACTTGTGGGTCATAATGAAGGTTAGGGATAAGGGTAGGACAAACATTTAACTCTTGTGACTAAATCCTCCCTAATGCCTTTATAAATACTTGTAACATCCCATCACCTTATTGAGATCACTCCTCCTTATTTCTTCTTGTTCATCATCTTTATATTTTGTGTAATACAAGCCACCCTTATAACACCCATGAATTTCACATTTAGTCTTATATATGCAAGAAATATAACCTTTTTACTATCCTTTCTCTTTTGATGATTCGAGGACTTTCAACTCATCACAATTTTTGTGCTAACTCAATTTTAGGCTTCTCATTTCTCCCCCTACTCTTGCAAATCCCCAAAATTAGGATTTTTCCTCATTTCACATTCATCTCCTTATCTATCCCTATTGCTTGGGCTTGAAGCCCTCATTATTTTCATTGTTTCATTACTAGATATTATAGAGGATGGGTGTCAAAGAGAAGGATTAAAAATAGTCCTTGAGCTCGTAATGTGGTTTCCAAGAAAAGGGTTCAAGGCTCAAATGTTTGCTATCAAAGATTAATGTTCAAGGAGGTCATTTTGGGTGAAGTGACTAACAAAAGAGGGCCTAAGATCATTTTCTAAGTGCAGCCCCATCTATTATTTCGTCTTGAATCACACTTAGGAAAAGTTTTAGAAAATTATGCATACACAAGAATTAAGCAAAAAGCCTCACCATACAAGGCATCACAATCCAAAGAGTTCACACACTTCCTTCATCACATTAAGAGAATCAATTTGACAAGCAAAGCAAGGAATATATATTTCATGAAAAGAGAGTTCTTATTTTCACATTTGAATGCCCTCCTTTTCTTTTATACACTCATGCACAATGCCAAGAAAGAAATGTTTGTGGTACCTCATCAAACAAGTGCACAAAGACTCAATAAGACTTTAAACTTGACCTTTTCCCTTAAGAAATTGGCCTCTCAGTCTATCATCAGGAAGTGCCAACCTGGTTCGACAACAAAAAGAAAAGACAAAGAAATCGCTCCTTAGGAAAGAACCATAGTATAAATAAAACCCTTGGAGTTTATTCAAAGACTACTATCTAAAAAAGTGATGCTACTAACAAGTAATGACGATTTTCCCTTAAGAATGATGTCACCAAATCTATCATAGGGACATATCTTATATCACTTAACAAGTGGGCTATTCAGGCTTCACCCCTAACACAAATAAAGCATTGTCCTTGATTCATATGGAAAAAATACCAAGGAAGGAATAGGTGAATGAAATTCCTAGTATGATGGAGGCATCTACATTGGAACTGTGTGCATTGTAGAACCATTTCTTTAGAACTTCCTCTTTCCAAGCCTTCTTCTCATAACTGGCGTTTGACCGGCGTCTCGTGTATTTGTATCGACATTTCACTGGGCTAACGCATATGTTCCACTATTTAAGCAATTTTCTTCCACGCATTCTATTTGACATCTGCATTTCGCGCATTTAGACTTGCACTTCTCCGATTTAGCATCGACTGCTCAATTTGAATTTGGCTTCTCTCACCTTTATCACATTCCATACCTATTCCATCCCTACACAATCAAAGACAACACAAACATCAAGTAAAACAAAACAAAAGAAAAAGTAGAAACAAAATATAAAAGAACTTGGGTTGCTTCCCATGAAACGCCTTAGTTAACGTCATGGCTCGACGACTTCAACTTCACCACTTTTTTCTCCACTTTGATATTTTGAATCGCACCCATAGTTTCTTGTCCATTATTCTATACCACTTGAGGGGTGATGGTGTAAGCATCAAGGGACCAATAAAGGGATGTTGAATCTTGTGTTTCTTGGCCCTTAAAGGAGGGATGTGCTTTGACCTTGTTGGCATGGCATACTCTAAGATAAAGCCACCATGATCTTCCTATTCAACTTCCTCCATTTACTTGGTCTCCTTAGTCTCCATGTTGTCAACCAAGTTCAATGTTGAAAAATTATAAAAGGGCAGTTTAAGTCACTCCCCTTTCAAGCATGCTTCTTGCTTGACATCCTCCTCTTCAAGTGCACTAGAGTCCTTGAGCGTGATTTGTTGGATGCCACTTGGAGACTCTAGTGTCACTTCTTCAACCTAGGAATCTTGCATTATTGTAGTGTTGGTTGGTTAGCACACCTCTATGAATGCTTCAACAATCACCTTGACTCCTTCTTCATCATCATTTTGTGCTTCCTCACATGAGTCAAGTTGAGCTATGCCCCATTGTTCACTTCTTCTTGTTATGCTCCTCAATCTCTCCTCCGCTTCTTCTTTTAGAGATTGACAACTTTCTTCTTGAGTAGTTAATGATTCCATGGGTATGGAGGGATTGGCATTCTTTTCTATATTGGTCTCCCTCTCTAAAATTGCTTGGATCATGGCTTCCATGCGCCCACATGTATTTCTCCTTCCCTCATTTGCCATTGCTTCATTCCTTTCAAGCTTGGGAGCACAACTTCTATCATAACCATTATAGTGAGAAATGAACTCATTTGGGTATCCATCCCAATGCCTCCCATGACTATCACATAATGTGTATCCATACCGATCATAGGAAGGAGAAGGTGCACTCATCTCCCTTCTAGGGGCATATTTTTCATCTTGCCAATAGTGTTGTCCTCCACAATAGGGATATGGGTCATCATAATAAGGGTTGCAACTAACAAACCTCCTTTCATTCAATGATGCCATAATACAACTACAAAAAACAAAAATAAAAACAAAAATAAAAGCAAAACAAGATGTAAAACAAAAATGCAAAACTAGTTCAAATCAATAAATAACTAATGTATTATAACAAGTCAATTTTTCGGCAATGGTGCCATTTTTTATAATGCTGAAATACACTCCTCATTTAGAGTAAAACTGTAAATGGTTATTGTATCAAAAAAAATATCCCAACGGATTTCGGGGTCAAATCCCACAGAGAATTGAGTCGATAATTAAAGAGTTATAAACTAATTTAAACTAGAACGCAACGTTGTTCAATATTTGAAAAGTAAAATTTGGGGGAAATTCAGGAAAAAACACTATCTAATTCTAAAATAAATCTAAGTGGGGGGATTCCAATTGATGCAATCACAAGTGATATGGCTAGGGGCATTCTATAGATGGGATCGCAATTAAATCAGAATTTTCTTCAATGCCTTAAACTCAAAATTAGCATAAATAGCAGTGGATAATTCATATTCTCGTATTTTTCAACAATAAAAGTGTTTATGCCTTGGGTTCTTTCAAACCCCAAAGCCAGTTCAAGTAATCAACCATAAAAGCTTGAGGAACTGCTAACTGTGAACAACCAGTGCCCTTTGAACTATGAACAGCCGGTGCCAACCTGTGAACAACTGGTGCCAACCTGCAAACAGCCAAAGCCAACCTACGAACAGTCGGTGCCAACCTATGAATAGTCGGTGCCAACTTGTGAACCACCGGAGAATAGCCGGTGCAACCCGCAAAGAGCCAGTTGGTTAGCCGGCCGAGGAAGTAACTTCGGCATTTTGCCCGCATTTCTCCCTTTTGGATACGTGTTTAGCCGGTTGAAAGAATGTCCTTACACCTCCTCTTGAGCTCAAATCTTCCATTATCTTTGACTCCTTTCCTTCATATGCCAACTCATAAAATTCCATCTCAAACTTCATGTGTTTTTCTCAATTTCATGATTTCTCCACTCACGTGAAGAACCTACAAAGAATCAAAGAGAAAGAGCATAAAATCCAAATTTTGTAGAAGCCAAGGGATGTACAAGACAAGGAACGACCTGTACAATCCTGTTATGGGTCGTATGATGAGTTGTATGAAGTGTTGGCACCAGATTTGGATATTTCCCTGTTAACTTAGGAAAAGAATTTTATTATCTCTATAAATACTTTTTAGGTTTTTTTTAGTTCAGAAGCAGTTAGAGGAGGATTGTTATCAGTTTGTAATTAGTTTTTAACAATATTGGATAGCAATTCTTGGGATCATAACATTGATTTTCTTAACTGTTCTTGAATTTGTTCAACATCTTTTCTTGAAATATTGAAAGAAAGTTTTCTTTCAATCATCATTGTAAATATTTAATTATGTGTTAATCTATAAATACTAATCATAATCTTACAATTATGAGAGGATAAAACCTTCACAACTAGGGTTGTGGAAACCACGGTGAATTAATGAACTAGGGTTACACAAAGTGATTCAAAACCAATGTAAATGCTTGTATTGTATTCTCTTCATCTTTAATATTTCTTAACAAAGCACAATGTTAGGACTTACCCGAATTCTTTACTTTCTTGAACCTAGAGAAGCAATGATTAGGAAAAGAGAGTTACAACAAAGTCTTGATTTTTATGATCATTCTATAACCTGAGTTGTGGCGAATAGGACAGTTAATTTGGAATAAATTGATAATAATTAAATTGAAATCACTCATGATACTTAACCCGGTGATTGCGTACAAGCATCCAATAGGGACGAACCAGTCATTTGGCTAAACCCTAGTTATCAGTTCTATAAGTAAGCATTGGGATTGATCATGAGTGTAAACTCGAAGTAGTTATGAACCCATGGGGAACACTTACCCTAGTTAATTTCATATACTGATAAAAAACAACTAATTTTCACTCTTGTTTTACAATTGTTTTTCTATAAACCCCTAATCTGGAGATATCACACCTAAAAGCTTAAATACCTATATTAGTCTACTTCTTACCATATACCCTGTGGGTTCGACCCCAACCTTTGTTGGGTTATTTATTGATAATGTCCGCTTCATACTTTGTCAGGAGCGTGAGTTTGAGCGTTATCAATGAGTTCTACTAGTAAGCAGTGTGATAGATCATAAGTGTAAAACCGAAGTAGTTATGAATCCATGGGGAACACTTACCCTAGTTATTTACATAATCTTGATAAACAACAAACAATTCTCAACATTGTCATATAATAGNCTTAAATGCTTAAATACTAGTGTTATTCTATATCTTGACCATATTCCCTGTGGAATCGATCCCAACCTTTTTTGGGTTATATATGGACAACGTCCACATCATACTTTTATAGAAGTGTGATTTGAGCGTTATCAAAAATGGCACCGTTGTCGGGGATCGAACCCGGGTCACCCGCATGATAGTTGGGAATAATTACCACTATACCACCGCATCATTCCTGAGTTGATTCTTCCATTGTTCTTGACTTATTCTTCATTAATTCTTGCAATAATCAAGTGGGTTTTCTTTCAATCATCTTTTTAAGTTCTAAATTATGTGTTTGTGTATGAATACTTATAATTCTCTTACAATCATGAGAAGCTAAAACCTCCTTAACTAGGGTTGTGGGAACCATGGTGAATTGACAAACTAGGGTTGCACAAAGTGATTCTAAACCAATGCTAAACACTTGTATTGTATTCTCTTCATCTTTAATATTTCTTAATGAAGAAACATTAGGACTTTCCCAAATTCTTTACTTGCTTGAACCTAGAGAAGTAGAGATTAGGAAAAGAGAATTACAAAAAAGCCTTGATCTTTATGGGTCATTGTATGATTTGAGCTGCGGTCGCAAGATAGTTAATTTGGGACAAATTGATAATGGTTGTAGTGAAATCGCTCATGAGACCTATCCCAGTGACTGAGTATAGTCATTCAATAGGGACGAACCAGTCGTTTGAATGAACCCTAGTTATCAGTTCTACAAGTAAGCATTGGGATAGATCACAAGTGTAAAACCCAAAGTAGTTATGAATCTATGGGAACACTTACCCTAGTTTTTTGCATAATCTTGATAAACAACAATCAATTCTCAACATTTTCATATAATTGCTTTTATAAACCCCCCCCTTTTTTGGAGTTAACACATTTAAAAGCTTAAATACTGGCATTATTCTATATCTTAACCATATTCCTTTTGGGATCGACCCCAACCTTTGTTGGGTTATATATTGACAACGTCCGCATCATACTTTTACAAGAGTATGATTTGAGCGTTATCAAAAATGGTGTCATTGCTGGGGAATACGGATTAACATTAGAGTAATTGTAGTGTTTAACTTTTATTTGTTATTTCTCGTTTACGTTTTTCTTTTTGGTTTATGATTCATTCAGGCTACAACAGGGAAGCCTCATCTCAAGAGACACCTGTATCAACACCCAAATGGAAGATAAGAGGCTGCTAGTATCCATGGGAGAGATTTAGTGGATGTTGAGGCTGGCTACTAAAGTTCAGGATTAATAAACAGGAGGTCACTTTTAGTGTCTACCGGTAAATGAAGCAGCCCAATGAGTTTTCGGTTGTCTCAGCAATGAAGGATGATAGTGAGTTTCTTGATAAATTCTAAGTAGTCAAGAGACTTGCGTCATGTAGGAACGTTAAATCAAGTGCTTCTTGAGAGGCAACCCACGAGGTGGTTTGGTGAAGTCTAAGTAACCAGACCACCTGCGTTGTTCCGTGATTTTAAGTCAAGCACTTTTTAGGAGGCAACCCAACTAGCTTAACTTATGTGTGTTTAGTGTCCAGGTGAAACAAAACTGGTGGGTGAAAAATTACAGAGCAGACCTGTACTACGAGCCTAAGTACAACTCATAAGAGGATTGTACAGCTCGTATTACTGTCCGTAGTTAAAAGAAGAGACTGGTCTGATGCATCAATTCATGTTATGGTTGGTCATTACGAATCGTACCTCCTTTGCACAAGTCATAGTACCCACTGTAAGGATGAACTATGCCAAAGATGGAAGTGTAGAAAATAATGACTTACGAGCCATAGTACGGTTCATACGATCATGGTACAAGTCGTACCATACACTCATAGGTCCCCAAGTAAATTCATAAAGTCTTCTGCTACGAGTCCAAGGGACAAACTGCAGGTACAACCTACAACTCGTGGTACTAGTCGTGACGGGTGAAATTAATGAAATTGACCTGACTCGACCTGAATCTTTGAAAATCTGCCCTAACCTATTTAAATAAAATTCAATCGAACAACCACTCCCACGCAAACATAAACTCAAACCCACGATTTCTACCCATGATCCTCACACCCGTAACTCAAGCTAAAATTCGTGCAAGCTCGAATTTATGAAAGTGAAGCTGCACGAGCATTTTGAATTCGCACTCAAAAACTGAAGCAAGGTAAAAGTTGAGCAAGAACTTGAAAAAATTCAAGTAAATGTGTTAAATTTGAAAATCTTGCTATGTATAAACAAAAATACCATTATGATTCCTTAAAATCCTTGATAAAAGGGTATGGCAGGGTGATTAGTAGCCTGACATGCTAATGTGTTAAATGGGTAGGAATTCAAAATTCTCAAACCAAAAAAGTTGATTGACGACAATGAGTTATTGGGTGTGAGGCATGTTAGGGGTTAGCTAGGTAGGTCAAAATTGACAAAATTGCATACCTGGGATGGGGAACTCTAAGTACCCATCAAAGAATTTGTTAACCTAAACAACTAAACCAAAATAAGGTGAGGACATGCTTCATGAGTCCTCTTACAATTCGTGGTTTCATACTACAACCCATATGATGACTCGTTGGGACTGTCCCAAGTCACTAAGAGTGAAAATATTGGTACGGGGCCTAGTACAATTCATGGTATCCTACTACGAGTCATACCTAGTGATCGTACCATAAAGAAGAAAGGGTCAAAGTTCAAGTACTAGTATGAACCTTTGTACGACTCGTTGAATCTAATCACAATCCATAACTTAAGTCGTACAAAAACATAGAACATATGAATTTTAAGCAATTCCTCATATGACTCTTAGTACGAACCATACCAACGTGGTACGAGTCATACCACAGAGTCGTGACAGAGCTATCATATACCACGAGTCAGAGTATGAATCGTACCACTAAGGTACAACCCATACTATAGACCTGTGGAAAACATCAAAGGACATTTTTCTTTCTGTCTTTTTCTCAGATCATATATATTACACTTTTTCTCCATAGGTACAATGACGTTCAAGAGAATATCAAAGAAGAAGCCCCAAGACAAGTGGGACAGAGATGAAATAGCTTCTCAGAGGACATTGAGAGATGCGCCCTCCATCTCTAATCAAGCAGGCAGCTTCCCTAGTGGTTTAGTGAAAGAGTATCGAGTTGAGATTTCTGATACTAATAGGCCACGAACCACTAGGGATCAGATCAAGGTTCAAGCTGCAGCTGCACCCGTTTCTCCCCACTCGGAGAAGGGATTAGGTGATCAGATCCAAGAGTCTGGGAGTGGCTCTAATGAGGAAGAAGGGTCTAAGGAGACCCAGCCTGGAGATGGTAATGATGTGGCCGGGTCTGAGGAAGAAGTTGTTGAGGAAGAGGGTGACCAAACTCCACCAAGGGAGAACCGTACTATTAGGTGGAGAGTGGCCAGTGCTCAAAAGATTTATGAGTAGGGTCTGTTTCTTACCTCAAATAATCATTCAAGGTGGAGTATACAAGAAGAACCACGAATCCTCACTAGTTCTTTGAATGAGGTTGAGGAAATTAAGCAAATTTTAAGCTTCTACGGATTCGAATGGATGGCTAGAACTCTAGAGAAATACAATGTGGAGATAGTCCGAGAGTTCTATGCCAATTATTTTGCCACAATGGAGTAGAGAGCAAAAGGTTGGAAAATTGAAAGAACAACCTAAGCTGGAGAATATGATGGTGCAGGGAAATGCAGTTGACATCTCTGAGCGGACCATTGCACGGATATTATGTGAGCCTCAATTCAGAGCGTCGGAGACCATCGCTGAGTTTGAGTATCGAGTTGAGGCTTTGAAAAGAGTAAAGCATCTAGGGTTATAGGAGATGTAGAGCCAAGTGAAATGGATATTTAGATTTCTAGCCGAGGACAAGGAGGAAGTTGATTAGATGGCTAGTGGAAAACAGGTTACCAAAGCCTCACTAAACTTCATAGTGAAGGCCTACTGGGCACTAGTCTACCACAGGTTGGTGCCTATGGCTAATGATAACACCCTCAATGTAAACAGAGCAGCTTTGGTGGCATGCATCATGTCGAGATACGCCATCAACATTCTAAGAGTCATAGCAGAGGAGATCCGAGACTAGGCTATGGGACTGAGCAAAACCATCCCATTTCTGAGTCTCATGTATATATTATTCCTAGAGGTAGGCCTTAAGGAGAAATTGCAGGTAGATCATTTGATCAGAGGCCAGAAGACTATTGATATCAGCCTTATACGGGATGACATGAACCTGGTAAGCTGGGTTAGACTTCCTTCAGTAATCCCACTACCATAGGCATCCGAGGGAGAGAATGTTAATGCCCCCACTTCAATGGATTAGGAAGAGATGTCGGCTATAGAGGCCAACCACACAGACGCAGCACCCATCATATCCTCAACACCTCTATTAGGTACCCCGACTCAGACTTCAGTAGGTTATGTGTCGGTACCCTAGGACTTCCTCCAAAAATTAGCCAAGACACTGATAGTGATCGAGAAAAAGGTCAATGCTATGATGGAAAATATTAAGCTATAGGTGAAGGCCGGGATTGATGAGGTTGCGAGGCTATTGCATAGCCGGTTGGATAGTTTCAAGCATCGCATCAATGAATGTATGGCTGAGCAGACAGATACAGGAGGCCTTAGAGAGGAGTTGGGGACTTTGCTGAGCCAGGTAGCTGAGTTGTTGTCTAGGAAGCCGATGATATTTTCTGTCCCTACTCATCCATACATAGATGTTGATCTCGATGAGGAGCTAAATCTTGAGGCATATTGGGTGCCCACTGTAGTTGGAGGAGGAAAAGGAAAGAAGAGGATCTCAAAGGAGGTTGAAGATGAGTCCTCAAGAAATAAGAGAAAGGGAAGGAGAACAAGGAGAGCAAGAGGGAAAGAGTGGATAGCCTGCAGACTCATGAGAGCATATGTCAGAGCTACATGAGCGAGATAGAGGAGCGGGAACCTCCACCACTACCTTCGAAGAGGTTGTAGGTGGAAAGGACTCTTCGGGTGAGCCACATTTAGCCGGAGATACCACTAAGGTTATTGAGGTGACTGCTATTGATACGAGGGTGACCAGTCCTCCAACTGACGTTCCATTAAGTGTTATGGTCACCGCTAGCGCCACTATTATAGTGGAGGTACCGCCTTTGTAGAATGACAAGAGCACCTAGAGCACCACAAGTATGTCCCTTTCCTTTGTTCTTGTAGTTGATTCTTGGGGATGAAGCATGTTTTTAAAAAAAGGGGTGTACTTGTATTTTGGATTTTTGTTTGTTCGAGGATTTTTCCTTCCATGTTTCTTTTCCCTCGGACATGCTATCTAGTAAAACCGGCATGTTTAGTTTTTTTATTTGTGTAATTAGAAGTAATTTAGGATTACTTTACAGCCAATAAATGCACTGATTTTGGTGTTTTTGCAAAAAATGACCCTATCTAAAAAAATTTGAAGTTATCTGTGTAGATTGATTGCAATGTATGACTTTTGTGGATCTTTGTATGGCATTCATATTATTAGCATGTGTAGTTGTAGTTTAGCAGTGCATGAACTGGGTAGGTAGAATCAACGCAATTATGTACCATGAGTGAGTGAGGATTCATACTCAACTCAATAATGCATTAAGGATCTAGAACTTTCCTGGTTTGTCTTTACACAGATTTTTAGGATAGTTGGTTAGGAAAGGATCATAGGCCGTTTTTGTCATTGCCCATTTTAGCTTAAATTTCCCAACCAAATGATATGATTCCCTTGATCCTGTATTTGTAGTCTAAAAGTTGACCTACTTTCTTTGATAACCTATTCACCTTGACCAAGTTTATAATGAACTTGTTTGGCCCTGTCCTTTCCGCGGACATGTGAACCTCAACTCAAGCAAAATTCCTAAGTTGAGGGCGGTTGTAGTAGGGGTGCATAAACTATGTGAGGGTGGATAAGAAAAAGGAAACAAAGTCAAAGTAGAGTTAGATATGGTGTGAAAAGAAAATAAAATGAGCTGAAAAAGAAAAAATGTAGATAAAAAAAGAAAAAGAAAACACACTGCACCTATACATTGCATTTAAACGGAGAAAAAAGGGGAGGACAAAGTTGAAAAATGAGAAATGGGGTAAAAAGAAAAAAGTGAATAAAAGTTGTGTAGTGCCAAGGAGGGTTAGTCACTAAAATCCATATATATCATACCTAGCCTGAAGCCTACATTACAAACCTAAAAAAGTCCTATTGTGATCCTAGCTTAATTGTCCAAAAAGCCAAAGTAGAGAAAATAAGGGCAATCCTATGGTATCCTATGTGCAGCATTTGGAACTTCTTTGTGAGGGTGAGAGTCTTACTTGTTGAGTTCCAATTTCATATTTATACATATTTATGAGTGTTGAGGACTTTATTTGCTGTGAGGGTACATAGTTTGTATTGTGTTCTGCCAATTATCTGTGTGAATGGCATTGGTGATAGATCGATTCTCTGCTAATAGTTGGACGCCATATCTTGATCCATGTATGTCATAAGTTTTAGTTACATGTGTGCAAGATTGATTTGGTTTGAATGAAAAAAGGGGTCAATAGATGATTGCTATTCATAGTGTAAATTTTGTTGTGTTGGTTGTAGGTATTATAAGTGTGCTTTCTAATTAAGTGTCATTTCTATTTTTTTTCTTCTCCTGAGGACATGCAAAAGTCTTAAGTTGAGGGTGTTGATGTGTTGTGGGTTTACAAAACTTTCGACACTTAAAACTGAGAAAATAAGCATGGACTTAGGTGTGTTTATATGGATATAATGCACTTTTACTTTGTTTTTAGGGAAATTAGGTGTTGGAGTTGAAATGTGGAAAAGAAGGGCAATACGCAAATAAAAGAGCTAAGTACGAATCTCAGTACGAGTCGTACCTTCCTGGTATGAGCCATACTGAGAGTCGTGGAAAAGTCCAGACTACATGTTTGTGGCAAAAAGCACAATATGACTTATTGTATGAGCCATACCACCCTGGTACGAGTCGTACCATAGTAGTTGTGTTAAAGACCAGAAGATGCTGCATAGGACAAGTCTCCAGGTACGTGTAGTTATCACAGATTGTGATATCTACCTATGACCCATACCAAGGAGCTTTGGTGAACTTCAAAATAAGTAAAGAATGACAGATCTTAATGTACGATTGAAAGTCACGAGTCATAGGATGAAGGTACGAGTAGTACGAAGCCACTCGTGAAAGTAAACAAAGGATGCCAAAAGTTGCAAGTTCAAACCACAACCATATTTTATGACTCATAGGTTCATGGTACGAGTCGTACCAGATTCTAACACTTAGCCAAAATCAAAAGAAGCCAGCCAACGTATAAGTGAAGGTATGACCCATACATTCATGTTACGGACATAGGCGAAGTCGGCGGCAGTTTTAGTAGTTTCCCTATTAATTTAGGAAATATTTATAATTATTTGAATAAATACTTTTCTAGGTTATTTGTTACACCCCGTAAATTCTTGACATGTAGATGGCCTATTCGCATGTTGGTTAAGAGTCTTTGAATGCCATACATGCTAGGAAAAGGCCCGGGGATAGACCGGATAAGTGACACGTCGAACCATCACAAGAGAAGGCTGGTAGACCCCCTCCGCGATGGCCAGAGTGTCACGGAGGCTCACCTCCGCGATACACAGCGTGTCACGGAGGCTAGGCTCTGCGATACACAGCGTTTCATGGAGGTGAGGTGCAGCCCCAAGTATAAAAGCCTCCAAACTTCGGTTTTTAATTAAAATCTCATATAATTTCAAGTGAAAATAGAGAGCAAACCAGTATTGAATGAGGTCATTAACATTGAATCATCATAAGGAAGTCAAGTAGTCCGTGACTGACTAGCCGACGCTTCTGCCTTTCCACTTTCCACGAGTCAAAAA
>JACEIK010001857.1:104825-132643 GCA_018107945.1 Datura stramonium
TCTCCCAAAACATGCAATGCTCTACATCGTATAAATATGAAGCTCAACATCATCTAGTGACGAAGCTCAACATGAAATCATGCATAAACTCAACATCGTAAGAAATGAAGCTCAACATTGTCTATTGAAAAAGCTCATTATGAAATCATGCATAAACTCAACATCGTATGAAACAAAGCTTAACAATTTCTATTGACAAAGCTCATTATGAAATCATGCATAAACTCAACATCGTATGAAATGAAGCTCAACATTGTCTATTAAAAAAGCTTATTATGAAATCATGCATGCATTAGACATCATATAGATATGAAGCTCAACAATGTCATCTCGACAAAGCTTATAATAGAATCATGCTTAAACTCAACATCATATGAAATGAATCTTAGTGACGACATACATCTCAATTATGAATTCATGCATATGAGAAGCTTTACTACGATACATACCACAATCTCAAAGAATAATGGGATACTTTACTCCAAAAATCATGTGGTAAGCCTACTTAGAATTATCACTTCATCATCATCAATATAAGGGTCCTGCCCAAAACCTTATCATGCTTGAACTCATACAATTTATTTGAAAACATGGTAATTTGGGAGATTTCACTCCAAAATGAAGTAATAACGTCAATTCACGAAAATCATCATTCATACTCAACATTGGGCACTACCCAAATCTTCATCATATATGGGTCTATTTAATCTTCTTTGAAAACATCATCAAAATCATGGATAAGATTGAAAACATGCTTTTCATCATCTACTCCATCATCATCACATTTTATTAGGAACTCCCCACATATGGGCATTTTAGATTCAATTTTTTTAGAAAATAATTTTGTAAAAGAAATTAAGTTTGAATCTTCCCATGCTCGATAAATCATCAATGTCAACTCAATTAATCATACCCATGAGTAGAAATGTGAGAATCATGCAATTGAATGAAAACCCATACTTAATCATCACAAATTGGTAGGGAATGGGCATGGGTGTGGAAGAAAGCACCCACTCATAGCCTTACATACCTGGGAATGAAGAATCCTAACTCGTCCTAATTGCCCAGCTGAGATTTCCCTTGAAAACCTTGAAATTCTCCTCACTTTCTTCCCTTCAAGCTCTCACCCTTGCATGCATGAAGAAAATGGCCCAGATGGGTCTTTCTCGGCTTAAAACCCTCTATTACGAGCTTAAAACGACGTAGTATAGGCCCTTATATCTTAGGAATTATGGACAAGCCCTTACTGAAATCGCTGAAAATAACTGTCAGGGGGTCCTAACGGACGACCTAAAGACCCGTTACTAGGGCACACGATCTGTTGGTTCACCTGTCAAGTGCACTGCCTCATCATTCATGAAAACTCCACTTGCTTGGTAACGGCCCATCTAATGGGTTGTTAGGACTGACGACGAGTCGTTGGGTGCCATCCGTCAAGTACACTGGATAAGCTTCACTGTCCTTCTCTAAGAACACCCCACGATTGACATGACGACTCGTGGTGACTGACCACGAGTCGTTGCATCACCCGTGAGGACCTCGAGTCCTTCAACATCTCAGGCCTTACCCACGAGCCACCTGACGACTCATTAGGCCTCCTCACGAATCGTTAAGTGACCCGTTCTGCAACTGCTGCAACATTTTCCAGTTTTTCTCCTAATTCACTTTCGGGTCCGATTCTTGAATTCTGAGGTATAACAATGACAAAATTGGTCGAAAATATAAAGGACTCCACCTTCACTAGAACATCATTGAGATCCCACCGGATTCTTCACTATACTATCTGCCATCAAAAGCCGCATTGTAGTCAGTTTGGGGGCTCCTAAGCCCAACTGTCAGCATCAAGTTAATACTAGCTCCCAGATCACATAGCGCCCTAGCAAAACTAAAGGCTCCAATAGTTCACGATATGGTGAATGGTCCAGGGTCTTCCTTTTTCTCAAAAAGAGAACTGGATGTTATTGCATTACAGCGGTGCAAATTATCTGTTGGTTTGAGCTCACAGTCCTCTTTCTAGTGACAAGGTCCTTCATGAATTTAGCATATTCAGGCATCTACTCAAGTGCCTCATCTAATAGGATGTTCACAGATAATTTTTTCAAAATGGAGATGAATTTTTGATACTTCTCATCTTCGACCTTTTTCTTCAACCGTTGTGGAAAAGGGGGAGGAGGTCTAGGGATCAATTTGAACTTTTGCAGTGCCTCCTTCTCCTTCTCATTTCCAGATCCATGCCCTTTGCATTACTAGGAGCATTCTTCACAACTGAATCATCAACCATAGTTTGATCCTCGGAATTTGTCATCCTATCATCATCAATCAATACGAGCTCTAATGACTCTTTTATCACAACCGATCTTGGAGGATCAACTATCGCCTTCCCACTCCTAGTAGTGACCACCATGCAATGATTGTCATCTTTAAAATTTTGCACGGTATTGCTGGGAAGTGTGCCTTTCTGCCTCTAGTTCATCGCAACAAACATCTGACTCAGCTGCTGCTCAATCTACTTAATGTCCACGGCATGTGATTCCACCTTTTGATTCATACCAAAAATATCAGCGCGGAGCTCCTAGAAATGTCCATATGTTGCCTCCATCTGCTTAAGTACCTTGGACCAACATGTCTTCAACCCTTTAACCACTAGACTCTGGCTCACGGTTCCTTGGAGGAACATATAGACTGCTTCTGTCATTCTTGTACTCCTCTCGCTTCTTCTGGTCTCCATTGTCTCTCTATTGGCCTCGATTGTAATTGTTATCCGTGTAGTAGTTCCGACCTTGATGCCAAGAGTCTTGGTTAGACCCTTGGGTGTTGGTCAAAAACCCGTCCCTTGATCATTTAGATAATTAACTTCCTCCTCAGATTATGATTCACCTCCATCATTTCTCGAGGCATTTCCCTAAGAACCCACAGGATTCACCTTTTCAACTTCGTCTCCCATCAAATTCTTAGCAAGCATCCCCATTGTGGTCTTTATCTCAGCAAATATCTTGATCTCGCTCTTCATCCTTCCTTCTCTTCTCTGCAGACATACCTACCACATAAGTACTAGCTAGAGTCTCCGACTCTCTTGTGTGCCATGCGCGGTTGGTTTTAGTGATTTTGTCTAGTAGCTCAGCAGCTTCAGCATAAGTGTGACTCATAAATATTCTGTCAGACACGATATCAGCCACCACCTTGGTGTTAGCATTTAGAGACCTATAAAAAATTTCCAGCAATGTATCATCTGGGATACTATGGTTGGACACCCTTTGGAGCTTCTTGTTGAACCTCAACCATGTCTCATGAAGTGCCTCAAAACTTAATTGCCTAAAGTTTTATATCTCATCTTTCAGTTGCAAAGCTCTGGAAGATGGGAAAATCTTTCAAGAAAAGCTCTTTTCAACTCCCTTCATGTAGTGATAGAATTGTTGGGTAGTTCTGCCAACCAAAGAGTTGCCTCACTCCCTAATAAAAAGGGAAATAACCTCTGCCGAATTGCATCCTGAGTCACTCCCGGTTGTTTATAAGCTTTGCAGATACCCATGAAATTTGTCGATTGAGTATGTGCATCATCAGTTGCATAACCCGCAAATATCCCCTTCATGTTGAGTAGTTGGATCATAGTACTGGTAATATCAAACTTTTCTCCAGCAGGTAAAGGGGGAGGGACAATAGCTCCAGTGGCACCGGCTTCGTCAATATCAGTGTTATCATCCTCATCGAAATACCGGTGTCTCTGTTGTTCTGGACCTCTGTTCCTTCTAGCTCGCTCTGCTTCATCAGGTAGGAGTTGCTCTTCAACAACCCTTGCTTACTCTCTATCTCTTTCCCGAGATTGTTCCTCAGCCAACATTCTAGTTGTAGCTTGGTCCATTGTCTCTTGTTCTTGTATGTTGTCCGTTCTTCTCAGATTTCTCAATGTTTTTTCAAGTTCGTGATCGATTTGAATTAGGGATTTTCCTTGGCTCCTATTACTGAGCATGCACGTACCTAAAACCTATTAAAAACAAAAAGAACAAAAGAAAAATAAAAAGAAAAATAAGAACCAACTGTAAAGCAAATACAATTAACAAAATCCTTAGCCGTATTCCCCGGCAACGACACCAAAATTTGATGTCGCCAAAATTACACCTCGCAATTAAGATATAAAGCAGTCGATGTCAAATATAGAACCCAACAAAGGTTGAGGTCGATCCCACAGGGAATATGGAAATAACTTGAGTTAATGTGATTTACTATTACTATCGGTTTACTTATTTTCTTGGGGGGGGGAGAAGTGAAAAACAAAATAATAAACAATAGTAAATACTAGTAAATGCTTAGTCAATTTTGGTTGTATTCAGTCAACAAGTTGACTAGGATTGTGTTCCACATGACTTCATAACCACATGGCTTTTACACTAGTGATCTATTCCAGTGTTTAACATGCAATATTAGTAAGTTAGGTTCACCTAAATGGTTGGTCTCCTATCTAGATGATTATCACCACGCAACTTGGTCCGTATACGGGTGTATGCTTAATTAACCCTTACCCTTAATATCGGATTAGCTATCCTGGACAAGTTCAAGCTATTAGATGAGGGTTGATATCCTCAAATCTCCGTTGATAATCCCTTTTTCCATTCACTACCCCCTTGATCCGGTAAGTAAGAATAAGACAAGTTCCAATATTTGCAACCGTTAAGAAATAATCAAAATGAAGGAAAAAACAATACATGCATTAAACCCCGTTCAAGAATCACTAAGTGTTTAACCTATGTGTGTTAATTCATCATGGTTCCCACAACCCTAGTTATGGGTTTAGCTACTCATGCTTGAATAATCACAATCACAAAATATAGAATAAATCAAAATTGTAACTTACAAAAACTCGTAGAAGAAAACCATGTATATTGAATAAAACTCCAAAATCGATGGACAAAACTTTAATGTCGTTTGATTCCCAAAATCAAGAACAAAATTACAAACTTTGTTTCTTGAACTAAGAAAGATTGTTAACAACACTAAAATCCACGTGAAAGTAGTAAAAATAAATTGTACCCGGAAAATAGACCTAAAAATGATATTTATAGTTCCAAAAAAATCTAATCCTAACTAAACTTGGATTCCAGGTCGGCAGGGGTAACAGGCCAAGTAATGACTCGTTAGGTCTCCTAATGAGTAGTGATCAGTGGAAATCAATCGTCCTCGACAGTAGGCCTATTGTTGGTGATGGGCCACCTAACGACTCGTCGTGTCAGGGCACGAGTTGTTAGGCCTCTCGTGGTCTTGGTTCTCCAGAATTCCAGTGCACACGATGGTTCATACCAGTGCTCTCATGAGGAGTCGTCCAATAATCCGATGACTCGTTACGTCTTCCATTGCCTTCACTAGGTATTTTTCAAAAATCATCTTCCCAGTCTTCATGACTGGCTTAATGACTCGTTACCAGATGTAACGAGTTGTGCCTTCACCCCATTAAGTGCACTGTTTCTCAGCATTAAAACTTGATCTTCTCCCCACGACTCCAAGCACGAGTCGTGCATTGAGACAACGACTCGTGGCCTGGGCATCAACCTTCAGTTCAGTCCATTTATGCCTTACTTTACCTATTTCCCATCACAAACCTATTTTCCTGGAACATTTAACACAAACACCTCATATCTACATAAACATACTCGAAATTTGCATATTTTCTTAGTCTTAAGTGTCGAAAGTGCCGTAAAATCACGGCACATCAAGGTAGCTTTATTCTTCCCATTTCACTACTTTGATTCTACGGCAAGCCTGCATTTAGCATCTACACCTGCCTTTCACAAGTGAGACGCAGATCTCCTCCAATTTTTTCAAGATTTTTCCCAAGTGTACTAGTTAGGACCAGTGGCAGACCTGCGTTCTATGGATCGGCACCTATATGTTGCAGGTGAACCACAGACACCCTTCCCTTTGCCAGGCTTTTTGAATCAAGGTTGCACCTGACCTGTGCTTCGAGTGTTAATACTGTATTTTGGAGGTCTCATGCAGGTGCTCTTCCCCTATTTTCTTCTATTTTGTTTTCAATCCAACAAACCCACACACTAAAGACAACAAAAATGTGAAATAAAAATAAAGCAAAAGACACTTGGGGTGGCTCCCAAGAAGCGCTTGATTTAACTTCACTGCATGACGATTTCTCTTTACAACTTCCTCATTCATCCAGAGGTTTATTCTCCTCCTCAAGATCAACTTATTTCTTATCTTTGTCATTCATCACCGCTATCACCTTGCATTCATTAGGTGGTTCCGTTGGTTGACATACATTGTATGTTACTTCATAAACACCAACCCGAAACTTCAGCTCTTCAAACTCCACATCAACTAAAGCTTTCCCTATAGACAAGAGTGGTCACCCCAAGATAATGGGCACCTCAATATCAACATCACAATCCAACACGATAAAGCCGGCTGGAAGGATAAATTTGTCAACCTTGACCAAAACATCTACAAGAATTCCCACATGGCATTTTATAGAACGATCCTCCATTAGCAACCTCATTGTTGTAGGTTTGGAACTTCCCAAACCTAAATTCTTGAAGATCATGAGAGGCATCAAGTTTAAGCTCGCCCTAGATCACAGAGAGCTTTTTTGAACATGTAAACTCCAATTGTGCATGGAATAGTGAATGCTCTAAGGACCTTCCATTTTTTAGCAAGGTTACTTGCAATCACAGCGCTGCAATGATGTGATACCTCCATTGTGCCCACATCAACTACTCTTTTCTTTTTCAGAAGCTTCGTATTGAACTTTACATATCCATGCATTTGGAGCAACGCATCAAGTAGCGGGATATTGATAGACAACATAGAGAACATATCAATGAATTTTCTAAATTGATCATCCTCTTTCTTCTTTGCTAACCACTGAGGGTAAGGAGGTGGGAGTCTAGGCATTTGGCCTTTAGCATTGGGGCTTCCTCTCCTTCTTCATCAACATTCTTAGTTTGTGGAGGAGCATCAACTCCTTCCTCCTCTAACATCACTTTATTATTAACACCAATAGGTGCTTTTGGCACCTCCTCATTCACTTCATCTTTATTTATTTTGGAATCAACAACCATCTTGAGCTTATCGCCTGCATTAGTAATAACTTTACCACTCTTATTGACAATAGCCATGCAATGATTTTCTTTCTTTAGATTTGGCATTGTGTCACTTGGAAGGGTTCCTTTCAGTCTCAAGTTCATTTGGGTGGAAAGATGATCCATTTGGGCTTCAAATGCTTGATTGAGGCTGAATGGGAGCTCACCGTCCGGGCAAGGTTAGACACCTCCCCTTTAAATTCTTTAATACCACTGTTGGTGGACTCCACTTTCTTTAATACCCGAGCAAGAATCTCTTCAATTTTGGAACTCCCCACATCACTTACACCCAGCTGCATTGGGACCATATCCACCTTAGTACCTATCTCCATCTCTATTTGTCTCACGATTCCTCCATCTATTATCTCTCTGACCCCATCCTTGGTTTGTACCTTGATCTCTCCAACATTGACTCCCATCATGAGGACGCCAAGGGCCCTTGTTGGCACCTTAGTACCCTTGATAGGAACCCATCATCTGGCCGGCCATGTATTGGCACTCCTCGTCATACCTTGGGCGTGAAACATCTCCCTCATATTTTCTAGGACCTTGGGTTCCCACAGTATTAACTCCCTTAGCTCCTGAACCCAACAAGTGCTTTGTCATCAACTGAACGTGGGTCATCATCTTTGTTAAGGTCTTATCCCTCTCTTCATCGTGCCTACTCAACTCCGCTGCAAGATAGCTAGAAGATGCACCACTTGGATACACCTCGGTGTCCCTAGTACGCCAAGATATATTCATTTTTGTCTTCTTATCGAGAACGGCCTTGGTCAATCCATATGTTTGGTCTATGATTGAACCACCTGCAAGATTGTTGGCCGCTGATTTATTGATGGAATCCATGTATCTATAGAAACTTTGGAGAAATACCCTATCGAGTAGACCATGATTGGGGCAAATTGCAACCTTCTTCTTGAATCAAACCCAAACTTCATGAATAGGCTCCCGGGGGGAGTTGACAAAAGTTTGTGATTTTTTATCTTAACTATAGCATCTAGGATGGAGGGAAGAATCTATCCAAGAAGGCTTTGGTTAGCTCATTCCAAGAGGTTATAGAATCGGGAGGCAACTCCTTCAACCACACTGTGGCTTCACTCGTAAATGAGAATGGGAATAGCCACAACCTTATCGACTCTTGGCTTATGTTGGTAATGTTAAATGGTTGACATATTTATATGAAGTTTTGGAGGTGCCGATTAGTATCCTCGAAAGCCTGTCCTCCGAACAAACCTTTTATTTGTAAAAGATATAGCATGGTGCTCATGACGTGAAAGACCGCATTCCCTTCCATGGGTGGTAAATGGATGGTACCAGCTATATCATTAATCACAAGATCATCCTCTCCCTCCATTAAACCATCTACACTATCATCATTACTTGCATGGCTTATTTTAAAACACCTAAACAAACAGAACAAATAGAACAACAACGTAAAAATAACTCAAGACGCAAAAGAAAAATTGAATTACTAAACAATTAATAGCAATCACAACTGAATTCCCTGAGAAAAAACTCCATTTTTTATGATGCTCAGTACATATCTCCCAATTAAGAGAGGTGGCAGTGGTTGTTGTCAAAAATAAAAATACACGATGAGGGTCGGGGTCAAACCCCATAAGGAATTGAGCTATATCAACCAAGATTTGTAAAACAAATCAATTTAGCATGCATCATTGTTCATAATGTAAAAAGGGGAAATTGGGGGAAAACGAGTGAAGTATAAAATTCTAATTTCAAAACAAAACAAGACACATTTGATTGTTGCAAGCAATGGGGATGAAATAGGAATGTGCTTTTGATGGGGCGTCAATTGGATTGGGGTTAATTAACTAGTCTCAAACATCAATTACAGCATGAATAGCAATGTCTAAGCCTAAACCAGATGTTTCTCAACCATTTGGGTGAATTTGCCTTGAGTTTTCTCAAATCCCAAGGTCAGAACTATCAATCAGCCACCAAAAACTTAAGAAAGAGCCAGGCTATTTGTAGTCTTAGTCCTTTAATGGATTATGGATATGGATTTTGACTATCTCTAACTCAAAACCACATATCCACATTCCATGTTCTCATTAATATTTCCTCACCCAGATTTTACTTCTCTCTTTCAAGCAAAAGTAAGATAAGAAGAGTACATCAATGTATGCAACCATTAATTTTAGCATTCAAACTTGGAGGAAACACTAGGTTCATGCATTATAATTGAAACTAAATCAACAACACCCAATCCATTCCAAACTTCAATCATTCACACATCCCTAGCAACTAAATTAGCTACTCATGGATGAAGTTAAAAAGAAGATACCCATGGTTAATTCATTAACATTCATCATATTGAATAGACACTCAAGCTTTCACAATCTGCTATACTGGTGTATCTAGCTCAAAATAACAAAGAAGAAGAAGAACAAGAACAATATACTCTACTATTTCTCTCACTAGTTCTCTCTACAATTCTCTACACGATGTAAAGTTATGACACAGCTTTCCCTATATGACCCTTGAATATTCCACATTGAATTTGTATTAGAGGTTGACATTTTTTGCCCTGTCAGTGATTTGGTTACTTGTGTGGCACCAGCCTTTCAAAGGTGCCCACCCACGAGCTGCAGGTCCTAGCAGTATGGCTTGAAATCCTTCTGTGGTTGCACCTACATTTCACAGGTGCCAACCTGCGCCTCGCATACTCTCTCCTGCTCATCACCAATGCTGACTGCATGGCACCTACATTTCACAGGTGCCAATGTGCGGTTGCTTCCAACAAATTTCTTTTTTTTTCAATTCCTTTGCTTTCCTTATTTAAGTTCAATACTAGAAAAATCAAAGAGAAAATGCATAAAACCTTCCTAATTTGTGTGAAAACAAAGCAAAACCTCATGCTTAAAAACCTAATGAGTTGGTAAATTACCAACTCATCAGCACCTAGGATTGGGCTAGTTTATAGCTTAGAATGGAGTAATGATAGAAGAAATTGAGATAGGTAATACACTCGTGTCAATGACGAGATTTTTCGGGTAGTTATGTATTGAATTTGTTAGTTGTAGTTGGGGTTCTTGACTCGTGTTGTTGGATGTTTGTGAAGTTAGGAATTATTGGGTTGCATATTGAATCGTATAACTGGTGGTTTGATAAGTATTTGGGTCGGTGGTGCAACAACTAGGTTGCTAGAAACGTGTGGGCAATTGTGATCATCTTGTGGGCGAACTTGGGTTGTTATTGGAAAATTGGGGATAGACTTGGATAAGTATATATGTGTTGATTGGTTGGATTATGTCAAGTATAGTGTCTCTTAGGTTGCTTGTGATCTTTGGGATAGACTTCTTAGGTTTGAGATCCTAAGTTGATTTGTGACATGTCGGTAGATGAGTAAATGCATGAAACTAGCGTTACATTGTGGTGATTGGTTGGTGGAAATGGATAGCCAATATGGGTTGTTTAGACTTGTATTTTATGTACAATTGTTAGTTTCAAATTGTATGATTTGTGTGGTGCGTTGAGACTTATAAATCACCCAAAGAATGAGAGTTGTTCCGACTACGGGGTGAGCCCAAGGATGGGGTCGTATTAATGACCATCAAATGAGAGTTGTTATGGCATGGTTAGACTTGTGAATGAGAATTTCCTATGGCACGAGAGTTGTACTAGTTGAGCTTTGATTGTGAATTGATGTGTATGTGTGTGTGTGTCTATATATATATATATATATTGTAATTCTTTGTGTTGTTTCTTGTGTGATTAGTTGTGGGGGATAGATGTGACTTGGTGATGGTCATGACTATTGGAAGGCCTAGAGTTGAGTCGGGTAAGACGGTCGGGTAGATCCTGTGTGGTGAAGGTGGTGACAGGTGAGTTGTATCGGCTATGTGTCATGATGTGGGGCATACTTTTATGCCCAATTGCCATGTGTTTATCCAAATTTGATCATATTTTGAGTTCATAATCCTTAATTTATGATTAAATTCATGTATGTATGTTTTTTACGCGTTAACAAATGGTTTTAGTTGGTTTGAGCAGAAAATTAAGAAAAAGGAGCTCAAAGTGATGCAAGGGATGGGTGGCGCACCAAGTCCCAAACTTCAGAGAAATAAATTCACAGATTGGTACTATGGCTGGTGCCCTGCACCAGTACCCAAACTTCAGAGAAAACAATCATAGGCTGGTACTATGGCTGGGGCGGCACGCCAGGCCTATTCTGGAACTAAAAATTGCTAAAAATTTGTCTAAGCCTGTGGCGAGATAGGAGGGGCAACGCGCTAGGCCTCTTCGGGGGTGAAAAATGATGATTTTAAAGCCAAGTCTTGAAGGGAAGAAGCATCATTTAAAGGCTCATTTATATATATATATATATGAAGACTAGGTCATTTTTTACATATCGGGAATCATCTTTTATCCATTTTTAGTCAAAGTTCGACATTGAAAAGAGGCTGAGACGCCAAAGAGGAGTGTCAACTCATTTTCTTTCTTATATTTTGTTCATGACATCTTGTAAGTCATTAGGAAGGAAGACAAAGTTATACAACTAGGTTTTCTCTTCTTTACTTCATATTTTTTGTATAATGATGACTACTTATTCATTTTTCGGCTTGTCTATAAGTGGCTAAACTTATAATCTAGAGTTATGGTCATGATGAATGGTTGACTATTTGACAGGTTAATTAAATTTAGTTTAGATTCTTCTCTATGGTTGTTTGTATTTATTTTTTTTAATTTATTATCTATGAGATTGATCACCCTATGAGTAATCTGTTGGATTTTGATTGAACTTGGGAAAGAAAATCGAAAGGGTTAAAAATAAATACAAAACAGGAATTCAAAGACCCTTGAACCCATTGGTGATAGGATAGAAGTTGTTGTTAAGGATAGGAATATACACTTCAACTGTTATACCCCGGGATCTCAAAGATCAAACCCGAGAGTTGAAACGGGGAAAAAGTGGGAATTTTTGTTGTAGCCTTAGGACGAGTCATCTCACAACTCGTGAGGACAGCCCACGAGT
This sequence comes from Datura stramonium, assembly GCA_018107945.1. NCBI lineage: Eukaryota > Viridiplantae > Streptophyta > Magnoliopsida > Solanales > Solanaceae > Datura > Datura stramonium. The sequence continues at coordinate 116,904 of JACEIK010001857.1, forward strand.
CGTCAAGTGACTCGTGGGGAAATAAACATAGTTGGGAAAAGGAAAGCTGGGTAGTGTACCTAACAGGAGTCTCCGCGAGTCGTTGTTATCCTTAACGATTCGTGGGGTGCGTCGTTAGCAGGCTTGGAGTCCAAAGTTTGGAAATGAGACAGTGTACTGAACGAGTGGTGACCATGAGCATGGTCACCCCTAACGAGTCATGAAGTGACCCGTTACGAGTCCAGGAGTAAAGATAAGGCGGTGCACTTGATGATCGATATAACGAGTTGTGTCGTCTAACAATGAGTCATCAGGTCATTCGTTAGGACCACCTGGCAATTATTTTCTGCGAAATTAGTAAGGGTTTTTTCATAATTCCTAAGTTCCTAAAGCGTAAACTACGTCGTTTTAGCCTATGAAAGGTGGGTTTTAGAGGGGAAAACAATCCTAAAGTCTTCATTCATGCATGCAATAGAATAGAAGAGTGATAGAGAGGTGATTAAAAGGGAGATTCAAGGTTTCTTCTTCAATTTCTTTCAATTCCTTTTTGGGCATTCAGGGGGAAGTAAGATTCAGTCTCTATTAAGTATGTAGGGTTATGAATGGGTGGTTTCTTCCACACCCATGCCCAATCCCTCTTTAAAAATTATGAAACTCTTGATTTATCTATGGGGGTTTTACCCAAAGGAATTAATTATCTATTTCTACGCATGGGTATGAATTGATTATGATTTTATTATCGAATTGTGAAGTGTGGGCTAATTTTATAATGATTTCTATTAAAATTTTATATCTAGCCTTATGAATGTTGAATCCCATTGACGAGATGATCATGAAAAGTGAGATTTGTGAAGTATATGTGATAATGATGAGATAATATGATGAAAAGAATGATTTGAAGCTACCCATGTTTATAATTATGTTTTCGATGAGAATTGAGTATTTCTAAGTATGATAAAGTTTTGGGCAATGCCCACATGTTAAGTTTAAAATGATGATTTTTCCTGAACTAAGCTTACCATATTTTTTTGGAGTGAAGACTCCCAAATTTATATTCTAGCTTGAGGTATGTTTTGAGTTAAGTCTTCCTATGCATGGCTTACACATGGTTTTGGAGCAAAGGCTCCCACGTATGTTTTCAGCTTGTGGTATGTTTTGAACTAAAGCTTCTCATATGCATGATTTCGTATTTGAGATGTATTTGATTATTGAGCTTTGTCAATAGACGATGTTGAGCTTCGTAGTATACGATGTAGAGCATGTGTATGTTTTTTTGGGAGTATCGTCTAGCACCGAGTAGGCTATGGGTCGATTACCTTATGCCTTAAAACTACGCGCCAATGTAGGTTCATACTATTATGTGATTTGGGACAACCCTTGTGAGTTTCCCTGCCCGAATGGCCCTTCATCTTGATGTCGGTATCGTGGTAGCGTCCTTAGCCCTGGCAAGGTTTTGGATGGCTCTTCCCACTTGAGTGTAATAGTCGGGACCACGTAAGCTCTATCGTGGTATGTCGGTTATATGATGAGTCTCCCATTGTTCATCATGATTTCATATATGCATATTCATTTCTTATGAGATTTATGTAAATGTATGTTCTAAAGCAGGTTTGACTCAATCTTCAGCTTTTACTTATAAATGTCAGAATTCAACTTTGAGTCAATCGATTCAATTATAATGTTATGAAGCATGTTATATCATGTTATGAAGAAGTCATGATTTTAGAAAGAATGCATGCAAGTCCTACTCTCAGTTTTCTGATGTTATGTTTTATTTAATGTATTTTCTTTAAATGATTTTTTTACTTACATTAGCGGTTTTACTTACCCTGCATACTCGGTACATTTCACGTACTGACCGCATACTTTTATGTTGTATAGTTTCATGATACAGGACCCGACTCTCAGTTTTAGCCCTGCTCATAATCAGCTTATCGGAGTTAGCGTTGCTTATTGGTGAGTCCTCATCTTCCAAGGACTAGACTATCCATCTTTTGTTTATGTATTTCAATTTCAGTATTGTTGAGTTAGTTGGGTTCTTGTCTCATCAACTCATCATGATTAGAGGCTATTCAGACATATGTATGTATTAAGCTTCGGATTATATATTCTGATCTTATATTCAGTTAGACTTCCGCTATGATTGTATTGATAGTTATTCAGTTCTTGATTGAGTTAGATATATGCTTATTCCATGGGTTAACTTGGGGTCTCTTGGGGCTCCTTGTCCCGTGCCTCTATCTGGGCCTCCGTTTGGATCGTGACAAACTTGGTATCAGAGCCATAGGTTTGAAGTGACCTAGGGTGCCTGAAAGCCGCGTTGAGTAGAGTCTTTTTCATGGGTGTGAAGTGCGCCACACCTATGGTGAAGAGGCTACAAGATATTTAGGAAATGTTCCCTTCCTTCATGATCTATGTCATGCGATGGAAAGTCTTTCTATCCTTCTAATTCGTGCTATTCGCGATTGCTGAATTATGGCTCCTCAAAGAATGAATGGAAGGAGGAATGGAGATGGTGAAGGCCACGAGGATGGCAATGGTCATGGGCATCAGCCAGCCCCACCAGTTCAGGAGCCCCAAGCACCTGAGCCAGCAGCCCATGCTGAGTTCCGGGCAGCTATTCAGATGCTTGTGCAAGCCTTGACTGCTCAGGTCAATTAGTAGGCCATTGCGCATGTTCCGTAAAATGGCAATGCAGCGGCGGCTCGAGTCAAATACTTCTTGCGGATGAACCGCCAGAGTTCCTTGGGTCCAAGGTAGATGAAGACCCACACGAGTTCGTGGATGAGATTTTCAAGATCACCCAATTCATGGGGGTGAATGGGTTTGAGCCGCCGAGTTGGCCTCTTATCAGTTAAAAGGGGTCGCGCATATCTATTTTCGCCAATGGAAGGATAGTACAGTCGCAGGAGCACGTCCGATCACTTGGGAAGAGTTCCATGTTGCATTTCTAGACCGGTTCTTCCCTTAGGAGATGAGGGAGCTGAAGACAACTATGTTGACGAATTTGAATCAAGGGAGAATGATTGTACAAGAGTATTACCTTGAGTTCACTCGCCTATTGAAATATGCCCCAAAGCTGGTAGCCAATCAGAGGATGCGGGTGAGTAGATTCTTCCATGGAGTAGCGGGCTATTTGGACAAGGATTGTAGTACCGCTATACTCCATCAGGACATGGATTTCCCACGGATAGTGTTGTACGCCCAACAAATGGAGGCGGCGCGTTCAAGGGAGAAGGAGGCCAAGAGGGCCAGGACCGAGGACCACAGATTCTCTCAATAAAGGTTTGGTGGAGGGCGCCGACAGTAGACCCACCAGAGATCATCAGCCCCAACATCTTCAGCATTGAGTGTGCTATCCAGGACAATACATGATCACAGAGGCGGGCATTATTGTCGAGGGTTCATAGCAGTAGACTTGCAGATTCCAGCATCCCAGCCTGTCGCAAGTGTGGTCAGGGTCACACAGGCTAGTGTTTGGCAGGTTTAGGTGCTTGCTTCGGGTGTGGGCCGCCCAATCACATGCTTAGAGATTTTCTAGCTGCGAGATAAGATTAGGTTGGGGGCCGAGGCCCAACTTATAGTTCATCAGCCCCTCCCGTACGCTCAGCACATTAGGGGGCATCCACTAGAACAGTTGACGGTCAGCACCAAAACAAATTCTATGCTTTAGTATCCCATCAGGAGTAGGAGGTCTCCCCAGATGTGGTCACTGGTATGTTGCGAGTTTTTCATATTGATGTTTATGCTTTGCTAGATCTGGGGCTACCTTATCTTTTGTGACACCCTATGTGCCCAGTATCTTCGGAGTCGGTCCCGAAATCTTGTTAGAACCCTTCTCAGTTTCCACTCCAGTAGGTGCATCAGTTATAGCTAGATGGGTGTATATAGGTTGCTCAGTCTCAGTCCTTCATAAGGTCACCTCAGCAGATTTGATAGAGTTATCCATGATCGATTTTAATGTTATTCTTGGCATGGATTGGCTATTTTCACGCTATGCTTCAGTAAATTGTAGAACCCGGGCGGTAGAGTTCAGATTTCCAGGTGAGCCAGTCTTAGAATGGAAGGGTAGTTCAGTTGTGCCTATAGGTCATTTCATTTCCTACCTTAAGGCCAGGAAGATGATTTCTAAGGGTTGCATGTACCATCTAGTTAGGGTTAAGGATGTCGAGTCTAAGACCCCAACTATCCAGTTAGTTCCAGTAGTACGTGAGTATCCATAGGTCTTTCCTGATGATTTTTCAGGTGTTCCTCCTGAGCGGGAGATTGATTTCGGTATTGACCTTCTTCCCGACACGCAACCTATATCTATACCTCCTTACATGATGGCTCCAGCCGAGCTAAAATAGTTAAAAGAATAGTGGAAGGACATTTTAGATAAGGGTTTCATTAGACCAAGCAAGTCTCTATGGGGTGCACAAGTTCTCTTTGTCCGAAAGAAGGATGGTTCTCCTCGCATGTGTATTGACTATCGGCAATTGAACAAAGTCACCATCAAGAACAGGTATCCTTTGCCCAGGATCGATGATTTGTTTGACCAGCTTCAGGGTGCCAAGTTTTTCTCAAAGATAGATCTCAGGTCCGGATATCAACAGCTCAAAGTTCGGGAGAGTGATATCTCAAAGACAGCCTTCAGGACGTGGTATGGCCATTATGAGTTTGTAGTTATTTCCTTTCAACTAACGAAGGCTCCTGTAGCTTTCATGAACTTGATGAACATGGTGTTCAAGCAATATCTGGACATGTTCGTTATTGTGTTCATTGATGACATCCTTATATACTCTCGGAGCGAGGAGGAACATGCCGCTCATTTGAGAGTAGTGCTTCAGACCCTCAAGGATCGTCAGTTGTATGCCAGGTTCAGTAAGTATGAGTTTTGGTTGAACTCGGTAGCATTTTTGGGCCATGTGGTATCAAGCGAGGGCATAAAAGTAGATTCTCAGAAAATTGAGGCGGTGAAGAATTGGCCTAGACCCGTGAATCCCTCGTATATTCAGAGTTTCTTGGGTTTAGTTGGTTACCATCGGAGGTTTTTGAGGGTTTCTCATCTATTGCAGCACCGTTGACCAAGTTAACTCAGAAGAAGGCTAAATTCCAATGGTCGGAGGCTTGCGAGAAGAGCCTCCAAGAGTTGAAGACTCGACTCACTTCAGCACCGGTATTGACCCTACCCGAGGGTATCAATGGATTCGTGGTGTATTGCGATGCTTCAAGGATAGGACTGGGGTGTGTGTTGATGTAGCATGTGAAAGTGATAGCATATGCCTCAAGACAGTTGAAAGTCCATGAGAAGAATTACCTGACTCATGACCTTGAATTGGCCGCGGTGGTATTCGCCTTGAAGATATGGCAGCATTATTTGTATGGGTTTCACGTGTATGTATTTACAGGTCACAAGAGTTTACAATATTTATTCATGCAGAAGGATCTCAATCTTCGGCAAAGGAGCTGGTTGGAGCTACTCAAGGACTACGATATGAGTGTCCTTTACCATCCGGGTAAGGATAATGTGGTAGCGGACGCACTTAATAGGATCTCGATGGAGAGTGTGTCCCATGTGGATGAAGGAAAGAAGGAGTTGGTGAAAGATGTACATCGACTCGCAAGGTTTGGAGTTAGGTTGGTCAACTCGACCGATGGTGGTGTTATTGTTGTCTAAAACAGGTCAGAATCGTCCTTGGTGACTGATATGAAAGATATACAAGATGAGGATTCGATTTTGGTAAAGCTCAAAGAAGTCGTACGAAGTCAGAAGGTGGAGGTCTTCTCCCAAGGGGGAGATGGTGTGTTGCGGTACCAGGGTCACCTATGCATTCTGGATGTCGATGATTTAAGGAGTCAGATGTTTCATGAGGCTCATGGATCCAGATATTCTATCCATCCGGGTGCCACCAAGATGTATCATGACTTGTGGGAAATATATTGGTGGAACGACATGAAGAGGGATATTTCAAAATTCATAACCAAGTTCCCGAACTGTCAGCGAGTAAAGGTTGAGCATCAAAGGCCGGGAGGCGTACTTCAAGATATTAGCATTCCAGCTTGGAAGCAAGAAGAAATTAATATGGACTTCATTACAGGCCTACCTCGTACCCTCTGACAATATGATTCCATTTGGATGGTGGTAGATAGGTTGACTAAGGCTGCACAATTCCTGCTGGTGAAGACCACAGACTCAGCAGATGATTATGCCAAATCGTAAATCCGAGAGTTGGTTCGGCTACATAGAATGCCCCTTTTCCATTATTTCGTACCGAGGTACTCAGTTTACCTCCCAGTTTTTGTGGTCTTTCAATAAGGAGCTTGGGACTCAAGTTAAGCTCAGCACAGCCTATCATCTGCAAACGGATGGCCAAGCGAAGTGAACAATCCAGACTCTCGAGGACATGTTGAGAGAATGTGTGATGGACTTCAAAGGTAGTTGGGATGATCATTTGCCCCTAATTGAGTTTGCTTATAATAATAGTTATCATTCTAGCATTCAGATGGCACCGTTCGAGGCTCTTTATGGACAAAGATGTAGATCACCCATCGGATGGTTTGAGGTTGGTGAGGCGGCTATGATAGGGCCAAATTTGGTTCATGAGGCTATGGTGAAGGTTCAGTTGATAAGGGACAGGCTGAAAATTGCTCAAAGTCGTCAAAAGTCATATGTTGATGTGAGGAAGAGAGAGTTGGAGTTCGAGGTAGACGATTAGGTATTTTTGAAGGTATCTCCCATGAAGGGAGTCATTCGGTTTGGGAAGAAAGGAAAACTTAGTCCCCGTTATGTTGTTCCCTACTGGATTATGAGAAGCGTCTAAGGTGGCATATGAGTTGGACTTGCCCTCAGAGTTATCTTCTGTGCATCATGTATTTCATGTGTCGCTTTTGAAGAAATATTTGGGAGATCAAGCTCTAGTAGTCCCGGTGGACAGCGTTGGTGTAAAGGATAGCCTTAGCTATGAGGAAGTTCCAGTTGAAATATTGGATTTTTAGGTTCGGAGGTTGAGGAACAAGCAAGTAGCTTCAGTAAAGGTGTTACGGAGAAATCAGTATGTTGAGGGAGCTACGTGGGAAGCTGAAGCAGATATGATGGCTAAATACCTTCACATGTTCCCTACCAACTCAGTTTCAGTTTAAGGTATCAGTTGTTGCCCTAATACTCTATCTAGATTCATGTTCAGTTTATGTGTGCAAGTTTGTTTTATGTTATGGTAAATGTATGTGATTTGCGAATTCCGTTCAGGTATATATTTTGAATTGGAGGTAGTCATTCTTTCAGTTTTTTATTTAAAAGATCAGTATTTGATAATGATAATTGCATATCTCTACTTTTTTGTGTGCTTCCAACATTCGAGGATGAATGTTCCCAAGGGGGAGATATCGTTATACCCTGGGAGCTCAAAGATCGGACCCGGGAGTTGAAAAGGGAAAAAGTGGGAATTTTTTTTGCAGCCTCAGGACGAGTCATCTCACGACTCGTGAGGAAAGCCCATGAGTCGTCAGGTGACTCGTGGGGAAATAAACATAGTTGAGAAAAGGAAAGCTGGGAAGTGTACCTAACGAGAGCCCCCATGAGTCGTTGTCAGCCTTAATGATTCATGGGGTGAGTCGTTGGCAGGCTTGGAGTCCAAAGTTTGGAAATGAGACAGTGTACTTAACGAGTGGTGATCATGAGTCGTTGTCACCCCTAACGAGTCGTGAAGTGACTCATTACGAGTCTGGGAGAAATGATAAGGCAATGCACTTGAGATCGATATAATGAGTCATGCCCTTTAGCAACGAGTCGTCAGGTCGTCCGTTAGGCCACCTGGCAGTTATTTTCTATGAAATTAGTAAGGGTCTTTTTGTAATCCCTAAGTTCCTAAAGCCTAAACTACGTCGTTTTAGCCTATGAAAGGTGGGTTTTAGAGGGGAAAACAATCCTAAAGTCTTCATTCATGCATGCAAGAGAATAGAAGAGTGATAGAGAGGTGATTAAAGGGAGATTCAAGGTTTCTTCTTCAACTTTTTTAAATTCCTTTTTGGGCATTCAAGGGGGAGTAAGATTCAGTCTCCATCAGATATGTAGGATTATGAATGAGTGGTTTCTTCAACACCCATGCCCAATCCCTCTCTAAAAAGTATGAAACTCTATGATTTTTCTATGGGGTTTTTTATCCAAATACATGAATTATCTATTTCTATGCATGGGTATGAATTGATTATGATTTTATTATCGTATTGTGAAGCATGGGCTAATTTTATAATGATTTCTATTAAAATTTTATCTCTAGCCTTATGAATGTTGAAGCCCATTGACAACATGATCATCAAAAATGAGATTTGTGAAGTAAATGTGATAATGATGAGATAATATGATAAAAAGCATGATTTGAAGCTACCCATGCTTATAATTATATTTTCGATGAGAATTGAGTATTTCTAAGTATGATAAAGCTTTGGGCAATTCCCACATGTTAAGTTTAAATGATGATTTTTCCTTAACTAAGCTTACCACATTGTTTTGGAGCGAAAACTCCCAAATTTGTATTCTAGCTTGAGGTATGTTTTGATTTAAGTCTTCCTATGCATAGCTTACCACATGGTTTTGGAGCAAAGGCTCCCACGTATGTTTTCAGCTTGTGGTATGTTTTGAACTAAAGCTTCTCATATGCATGATTTCATATATGAGATGTCTTTGATTATTAAGCTTCATCAATTGACGATGTTGAGCTTCGTTATATACAATGTAGAGAATATGCACGTTTTTTGGGAGTATTGTCTAGCACCGAATAGGCTATGGGTCGATTACCCTATGCCTCAAAACTACGCGCCAACATAGGTTAATACTATTATGTGATTTGGGACCTCCCTTGTGAACTTTCCTTGCCCGAATGGCCCTTCAGCTTGTTATCGGTATCATGGTAGCGTCCTTAGCCCTAGAAAGATTTTGGACGGCTTTGCCTACTTTAGTGTAATAGTTGGGACCACGTAAGCTCTATCATGGTATGTCGTTTATATGACGAGTCTCCCATTGTTCATCATGATTTCATATATGCATATTCATTTTTTATGAGATTTATGTAAATGCTTGTTTTAAAAAAGGTTTGATTCAATGTTTAGATTTTACTTATAAATGTCAGAATCCAGCTTTGAGTTAATCGATTCAGTTATAATGTTATTGAAGCATGTTATATCATGTTATGAAGAATTCATGATTTCAGAAAGAATGCATGCAAGTCCTACTCTCAATTTTCTGATGTTATGTTTTATTTAATGCATTGTCTTTAAATGATATTTTTACTTACATTAGCAGTTTTACTTACCTTGCATACTCGGTACATTCCACGTACTGACCACATACTTCTATATTGTATAGTTTCATGATACAGGACCCGACTCTCAGTTTTAGCCCCTCTCATAATCAGCTTATCGGAGTTAGCGTTGCTTATTGGTGAGTTCTCATCTTCCAAGGACTAGACTATCCATCTTTTCTTTATGTATTTCAGTTTTAGTATTGTTGAGTTAGTTGGGGTCTTATCCCATCAACTCATCATGATTAGAGGTTATTCAGACATATATATGTATTTAGCTTCGGATTATATATTTTGATGTTATATTCAGTTAGACTTCTGCTATTATTGTATTGATGGTTATTCAGTTCTTGATTGAGTTAGACGTATGCTTATGCCATGGGTCGACTTGGGGTCGCTCGGGGCTCCTTGTCCCGTGTCACGATCCAGGCCTCCATTCGGGTCGAGACATCAACCCCATTTAGTTGAAATACAAGTTGGCATAATCATCGTTTCACGTTCTCCTGCAACCATAGAGATATAGGCGTTAGGGTTCATGAGATAGTTCTTGGATACTAGGGATAGTGGCAAGAGATAGGATAGTAGCTTGTAACTAACAATCGTAGGAAGAATCATGCTAGTATTATTACTTCTGGAAAACTCAACCTGAAACCAACCAAGTGTCATTGCCCTAGTTTGTCATCATTATCGAAATACAATCAAGATTGCATTCGTTTGTAGTTAATCATTACATTTGAAGTTTCGTATTTTAATTTTCCAAACCAATCTCCAATTTATTTATTTTGTAGATTAGTAAAATCAAAGTGACAACCTTACAATGATTAAATTGACAAGCCCTTGTGTGTACGATATTTGGATTACAATCCTATATTACTTTTTGACCATGTGAGCTTGCGTTCTCTTGGGCGACATCAAGTTTTTGGCGCTGTTGCTAGGGACTTAAATATTGTTTAATCATTTGTAGGTTAGAATTTTGTTTTGCCAGTCTATATTTTACGTTTGTTTCTTGTTTTTGTTGAAGTTCACAGGGTTTTTTGCCTTAGTGTATGTCAAGCACGAGAAGTCAATGATCATCCTTAGCTTCTCTTGATCCTGAAATAGAGAGAACCTTTCGAAGGTTAACTATGGAGAACAACAGGCAAGAAATAGGTGAAGAGAATGAGAGAGTTCCAGTGATGCAGTTTTCTAGGCCGAATGTGGAGAATGCTTCCAAAGAAATTGTTAAACCGGCCATCACTGAGAACTTTGAGCTGAAAGAAGGGACTGTGCGTTTGGTCCAAAACACTTGTCAATTTCAGGGCAAGCCACATGAAGAACCCCACAGGCATTTGATGACGTTTGTAGAACTGAGTGAAAATTTCCGCTACCAGAACGTGCCAGATGAATATGTTGAGCTAACTCTATTTCCATTCTCACTAATCGGAGGGGCCAAGGAATGGCTTCAAAATGAGCTTGCAGGATCCATCACAACATGGGAGATTCTCTCCAACAAGTTCATCAATCATTTTTTCTCTTCGAGAAGAACTAAAGAACTCAGAGAAAAGATCTCCAGATTCATACAGAGAGATGGAGAAACACTAGCTCAGGCATGGGAATGCTACAAGGGTTACTTTAGGGATTGCCTACACCACATCCAACCTAAGGAGATAATCGGGCACAATTTCATTGAGGGTATGAAGCCCGAGACTAAGATACTTCTTGACGCCACAGCACAGGGACAGATTCTTTCCAAAAGTTATGATGAAATTGAGGCTCTCTTGAACCTCATGTCTGTAGGGAGTCAGAATTATAGGATTTACACAGAGGATTTGCAGCATCAAAGGTGTCGGGAAAGCTTGAGGTGGATGGTGTAGAGGCAATCAGAGCAGATATTATCCAGTTGGTGAATGTGATTAGTAAGTTGGTCACCACACCAGCAGGAGGCCAAGTCCAGTAGGTACAAATCTCACTACCATCATGTGAGGCATGTGGTGAAGGCCATGCTTATTCAGGTTATCCTCTTAATCCTGAGTCTGTATATTTTGTGGGACAGCAAGGCCACGGTGGAGGTTTTGTAGGTAATGGCAATAATCAAGGGTACCGGAATGGAGAAAATCTCCTATGGGGAGGAAACCAAAATTTCCAAAGGTCGTAGGGCCAACTGCAGAGCAGTTCTCTTAAGGAGACAATGAAGCAATGGATGGTGCAGCAGACGCAAGTGGTAAATGAAATGTAGAAATCCATCCATGAGCCTGAAAGGAAAATAGGACAATTGGCTTTGCAGCAGAACCACAGACCATAGGGGGCACTCCCATGTAATACCGAGTAGAACCCCAAGGAAAATGTAAATGTTATTTTCTTAAGCAGTGGTAAGGAGCTGGGTGAGGTTTTCCCCAAGGTGATAGGAGTCATACTCATCACCAGATGTTGTGATAGGTACGCTAGATGTTTGCTCTCACTCAGTTTATGTTTTTATAGATCCAGGTTCTACTCTATGTTACGTTACTTCGCTAGTGGCATGAAAATTTGGTATAACACCATAATTTCTTCATTGACCATTCTCGGTGTCTACACCCGTTGGTGACTCTATCATAGCTAAGAGAATTTACCGGGGTTGTATAGTAGAGGTTGTTGGTCGCCAGACTTTAGTAGATTTAGTGGAGCTAGAAATGATTGATTTTGATATAATTATGGGCATGGATTGGCTAGCGCCATGCTATGCCAATATGGAGTGCTAGACCATGACTCTCCGAGTTCACTTTCTAGGGGAGGTAGTGCGAGAATGGAAAGGCAATACAGCTAAGCCAAAAGGTAGGTTCATATTCTATCTTCGAGCGAGGAAGCTAATAGTGAAGGGTTGTATTCACCATATTGTTAGGTTTTGGGATACATAGGCAGAATCCCCGACTTTTCAGTCCATTCCTGTGGTCAGTGAGTGTCCGAACATATTGTCGAATGAGCTTCCTGAAATTCCCCAAGAACAAGAGATTAATTTCTCTATCGACACGCCACCAGATACACAACCTATATCCATCCCTTCGTACGGAATGGCTCCTGTCGAGCTGAAGGAATTGAAAGAGCAGTTGAAAGATTTGCTAGATAAAGGCTTTATCAAGCCTAGTGCTTCATCATGGGGCCCGCCAGTTTTGTTTGTAAGAAAGAAGGATGACTCGCTACGAATGTGTATAGATTATCAGAATTTGAATAAAGTTACAATTAAAAATAAATATCCCCTTCCAAGGATAGATGATTTTTTTATCAGCTACAGGGAGCGAAATATTTCTACAAAATTGACTTGAGGCCAGGATACCACCAAATGTGAGTCCAGGAGAAAGATATTCTGAAGACAGCTTTCACGACTAGGTATGGTCATTTTGAGTTCTTGTTCATGTCCTTCGGATTGACGAATTCCCTAAAAAAGTTCATGGATTTGATAAACCGCATATTCAGGCCACATTTAGATCTGTTTGTGATAGTGTTTGTTAATGATATTCTAGTATATTCACGCTCAGAATCTAAACATAGAGATCATTTGCGAACAGTACTCCAGGTCCTCAAAGATCTCCAGTTATATGCAAAGTTCTCAAAATTTGAGTTCTGGTTAAATTCGGTAGCTTTCTTGGGTCGTATTGTATCAGATGTAGGTATCTAGGTTGACTCGTAGAAAATTGAGGTAGTAAAGACATGGCCTAGACCCACAAATCCCACCGAGGTTCGTATCTTCCTGGGGTTAGTCGGGTATTACAGAAGGTTCGAGGAAGGATTCTATGCCTTATCAGCATCGTTGGCAAGATTGACGCAAAAAGCAACTAAATTACACTAGACCGAGGCTTGTGAGCAGATTTTACAGGAACTAAAAAATAGATTGACATTTACACTAGTATTAGCCTTACCAGAAGGTCCAGAGGGCTATGCAGTATACTGTGATGCTTCAGGCATTGGATTGGGGTGTGTTCTGATGCAGCACGGTAAGGTGATTGTCTATGCTTCGAGGCAGCTAAGGAAGCACAAAAAGAATTACCCCACCCACAATTTAGAATTGGATGCAGTTGTTCATGGTTTGAAAATTTGGAGGAACTTTTTATATGGTGTTCATGTAGATATCTTTACGGATCACAAAAGCCTCCAGTATATCTTCACACAGAAATAGATGAATCGGCAGCATCATTGGCTAGAGTTGTTGAAAGACTACGATGTGAATATCCAATATCACCCAGGGAAGGCTAATATTGTAGTCGATTCCTTTAGCCGCAAATCGATGGGAGGCCTAGCATATTTGAGGCGTGAGCAGCAGGAAATTACTCGAGGGCTAGACCAATTAGCCAATCTAGCAGTTCGGGCAGTAGATTCAGAGGATAATGGGGTCGTGATCCAGAATATAGCAGTATCATCTCTAGTTGTGGAGGTGAAGGAGCGACAGTACGAGGACCCTCACCTAGTGCAACTCACATACAAGGTTCAGCATTTGGAACTATCGGCCTTTGATTTAATGGGAGATGATGTCCTGAGGTTCAGAGGTCGACCCAGTGTTCCACGTGTAGCAGGGCTTCTCTAGCAATTTATGGAAGAGGTACATTATTATTGTTACTCTCTTCACCTAGGTTCAACAAATATGTATAAGGATAAAAAGGAGATATATTGGTGGCCTGGAATGAATAAAGATGTAGTTGAGTTTGTAGCACAATGTCCTAATTGCCAGCAAGTAAAAGGTTAACATCAAAAACTTGGCGGACTGACTCAGGAGGTAGTTGTACCTATGTGGAAATGGGAAGCAATTAATATGGATTTTTTTATAGGTCTACCTCGCACCAGGCATAAATTCAACTCCATTTGGGTCATTGTCGACAAATTGATGAAATTTGCCCATTTCTTGCCAGTCAAGACTACCTTTTCGGTTGAAGAATATGCTGAGTTGTACATTAAGGAAATAGTCTGACTGCATGAAGTTCTAGAGTCAATTATTTCTGATATAGGGGCATAATTCTTAGCAAGATTCTAGAAGTCATTTTAGAAAGGGAGTTGGGATGCGCATCTACCCCGTATTGAATTTGCATATAATAACGGTTATTATTATGCTATTCAGATAGCGCCTTATGAGGCTTTATACGGGCGGAAATGTAGGTCCCCCATAGGATGATTTGACGTATAGGAAGCATGGTTGATCGGACCTAATATGATACATTAATCAGAAGAAAAGGTGAAACTTGTCAGAAAGCATTTGCTGACAGCCCAGAGTCATCAGAAGTTCTATTCCAATGTATTGCGTAGAGACTTGGAGTTTAATGTTGATGATTGGGTATTTTTTTAAGGTTTCACCTATGAAGGGCGTAATGAGATTTGGCGGGAAGGGCAAGCTTAGCCCTAGGTTCATTGGCCCATATCGAATCCTTTGAAGGATAGGCCAAGTAGTTTATGAGTTAGAACTGCCTTTAGGGATAGAATCTGTTCATCTAGTTTTCCATGTGTCAATGCTATGAAAGCGCATAGGAGACCCTTCTCAGGTTTTCCCGGTTGAGGAAGTTCAAGTCACTGAAGAGTTGTTCTACGAAGAAACTCCAATTGCCATACTAGATTGGCAAGTTGGTAGATTGAGGACTAAAAATGTAGCCTCCGTTAAAGTCCTATGGAGGAACAGAAATGTAGAACAGATGACTTGGGAAGATGTGGATGACATGAGGTCTAAATATCCTCACTTATTTCATGCTTGACTCAGATTGTGCAGGTGAGGTGAGATTGTTATTCAAGTATTGTTTCGTTGGTTATATTATCAGTATTGAATAGTTTTTCACTTTTATGTTTTGGAGTAGTTGTTTGTAGAGTCTTGTGAAATGCCCGTGTTGGACTTTTCTGTGTTTCAGATTTCCAAATAGTCCATATTACATAGGAGACTCTACTAAAAAATATTTCGGCAATGGGTAAGGGAGTTGAGTCTCTTAAGTTTAAGATAACATTTGAGGACGAATGTTCCTAAGGGGGGATGATGTTACACCTCATAAGTTTTTATCATTTAATCAATGTGTGCATATGTATGTTGAGAGTTTTGGAGCACAACGCATGTGAGGAAGGGCTCAGTGAATGAGAATACAAGCATGTTGTCGAGCGAGTAGGAGGCATGGCACACCGGGTGTCGCGTTGCGCAGCCATGCCAGTGCATCGGCCAGATTGTCGCGTCGTGCCCCATGCCATTGCCTCAAATTATATACAATCCCTCAAGTCTTAAATGATCCATTTCAAATATTTCCCAAAGCCGAGGAGTGAATGTGAGCGCCTATTTCATGATATTTTCGCCGAATTACACCGTTAATTTCCATTCAATTGCAAATTCGTCTTGGATAACAAGTTTTCGGCCTACAAGGAATGTTCCTACGGAGTTATTTTCTTAAATCTCGCTCAGATTTTCAGAGTCCTGATCTGGGGCATATTTATATGCCCAATTGATACTCAAATGCATCGCTTTTGCCTTGTTTATCCAACAATGTGTGTACATTCGCATGTAAATTGTAG